>QNGE01001104.1:89862-112840 GCA_008508345.1 Paragonimus westermani | reverse complement strand
ATGTACCTTCGTGCCGCATGCTACAGTACCTGATTCCCGAATAACCTGTGAGATTTGAGTCCAGCAGCCATCAGGATCTTCAGAATGAGAACTACTAAGGTAACTTTTCATGCTGGTTCGGTATTTATGCTTTACAGGAGTACTGTTAGTTCCATCCGTTGGCCATTGTCCTCTATTGTAGTTTCCGAGATGTAGCGAGACGGCGCGTGCTCTGTGGAATTACTTATGTGATTACTTATATTTGCATGTGGGCTGAGATACTGCCAGATCACCCAAATCTGTCCAGAAGAACGATTATGGTTCTGAGCCAACTCCTTTGTCTCGAAAGCCTGCGGCGGATGCGGCGGTTGGGCGACTGTGTACTGGAATCGGAACACTTTTCGGATTAAGATGCCAACCTTTATCTAATGCCACACCTGGAGTGCCAGAAGGCTGGGGCTTGTCAGACCTGTGCCTATTGGCCTACACTGTTATGGGTTACTCTTTTGGTGTGGTCACCACACCGTTCATTTTAGCCCAGTAAGTCATCGAGATGTGCAAGCCGTCACACCGTGGCATGTTGCGGTCTCCTGTCCCTCCATGGAAATCCCTTCTACGGTCTGAGTGGTAGGTATTAGACGTTATCACCATCCTGACAGACTGGCGCATTTGTTTTCGTTTGCCTCCAGCACCGCCCCTAGTCATCCTCTCTTCAAGCTTACGGAGCTGGTATACATTGACAGTTTTAATATTGCGCCTTTATCGAAAGATAGATCAGGAGGCTTCCCTGGCATGCACCTTTTCGAGTTTGGAGCTCTACATGGGCTGTTGCCCCAAGTGTACCCTCACAGTTCCAGTGTTGCCATTCATCTGCATTCATTCGTAGATAGCGGTATGGATCGGCAGTTCTTTTTCACGACCTAAGCTGTTGACAGAGTAGGATCTCGCGGTCAAGCTGGAGCTGAGCTCTGAGGCTGAACAGAACCTGCTCTACTGGATCCTCGTGGGTGGTCACTTATGTACCGTCAGACATAGCACTTGGATCAAAGTCTGTCTGCATAGATCGGCAAGACACCTCTCTGTGTATACCCCCAACAGACAATCGTTCCTACGCCGCCCAAAGTGGTTTCTGTGGTGTTCTCTTTAATTTTTTGGACAGATCAAACAACCGGGCATTATGGTGTTTGCTGGTTATATGAACGCTCAATTCGGTCCTCTTACTCCAGAGAGCAAGCGGCTAGGTGACATGTTTGATGTCTGCACGCGATGCACCGATAATGGTGATCGACCGCTACGGCTATAGGCATCTCACGGATTCTACCGAGTTGAGCACTTCAGAACAGACGATACCAGTGGGTCGCGTGATGACTGCCCTCTGCAACTGAACTATGGACGCAAATTGATCACATCGTCGTCAGCCATCGGTGATTGTCGATCATTTTTGTGGTAACACCTTGATTCATGTCGTGCTTTTGTTCATGCCCGTTTCGTTGCAGCGTTTGTTCAGAGACCACCTGCCCACAAACAAAGCACTCAGTTGGAAAGTGAACGACGATGATATACGGAACGCCTATCAAACAACACTGTAACTTCCGTTGATGTACACATTTTGCTTCCTCCTCCTCCTCCTCCTCCCATTTGGTCGATTTCTTCCTATCAATTGTGACACATTTGATTCGCTGATCTGACTGCGACATCTTATTATCATCTGACGCTAGGTGTCCGTGAACTAGTTTCCTTGGGTTAGCTACCGTGAACCTAAGTTTATTCTCACCTCTGAATGTACTTGCTTGATATTATTCAATACAGAATCATCACAAGCTCATCAAGACAGTATTTTGACGTTGTTAGACCTCGGGCTCATAAATTCCCGCAGGACATTTGTCGTACCAGTTTATAAGTCTAGCGGTTGCCGATAAGCACTGCCGATTCGACTGCTCGAGTCAAAACAGCGAAGTGATCGGAATGAGGATTGGGCAAAAGTCTTAACAGTCATGCGAACAGGTCTATTCAAGAAGGGCACTGCGGATACGTCCGAAGGGGATTTCGGTTGATTTAGCAGAACTTATGAACACACACTGATCATCCCCCTTGACTCCGAATACAAAGACCGCCGTGAACTGAAACAGACTTAAGAATAGTTTGCGTTAGGACCGTAAGGCTTACTTCTTCGAGTGAACCAAGAATATGGAGAAGGCATTTTTGATGGGAAATAGCCGGATGCTGTTTCCTCGATTCGGTGTTGCAGTAGTCGTTGACAGTGTTAGTGGGACTATATGTGAGAAATCCTGTCACGAAAAGTTTGCAGATGGGCTGAACACCTTGGACAATAGTTCAACTGGCCTGAGCTGTNATGGCGTACCTGTATCCATACCATTTCTAGTTCTTCCGCTTAGTCTTCTTTAATATTTGTTGACCTCCTTAGTAATGTTTCCTTCTAGGATATTCCACGTCACGGTTGAGGTGAGCGGCGGCCCGAGCCACAATACCTTTTGGTCAGGCTCGTGGCTGTTATGATGATGGTGTTGTTGATGAGCATAACGTTTAGCCTGGCTTCCTTTACTCCTGATTTAGCTCACACTAACACCATATGTAGTTCAATTTCTTCCTTATGCTGCCTTTCTTTCACCTCGACCTGTAACAACGTGGATCTGTCCTCTACACTCATACGACTGTTGTAACTAACAAGAGAACCAGAGCATGAAACAGAATCAATACCACCTTTGAGTTGCTCCATTGAATTCAATTGACCATCCAGAATAGGTTATTTCTTGGAATTGTCAGACATCGTCCAAGGTTAAGCAGATTGAAGATCAATGTTGAATACTGTACGATCTTCCACGGATTTGAGCAACGTGTGGCCACAAACGAATGATCCCAAAAATTCAGATCGAGATTGGATCGCAATGTCACGGTACTACTGAGCAAATTGTCAAGGTGATTAATTAGACAACCTCAACAGTTTCGATCGACGAATCGTTTCCGGGGCGTGAATTACCCTTTGGTCCCGAGCAGGCTAAAGATGAACCATAATCACATATCCAAAATAATCATACCAAAAAGAGCAGTCAACGGGTTAAAAAACAATGGGCGAGTTGATCTCCAAAAAGGTGATGCACACACCACTCAAGCAAAGTACAATGGCCGGCAACTGGCTATTTGCACAACTCCCAAATGGACGTAATAAAACGAAAACGTCTGGGTCAAGGTCCAGTTAGAGGTCAGAAACAGAGGACCGAATTTACAGGGATAAACAGTTGGGGAGGAGATAGGGTTGGGTTGGATTTTCACATGATTTTTCTTCAAAAGTCGACACCGTCGTCAGTCCCACCGGGGGTTTAACATTTATGTCTACACGTACCTCTCAAGGCTGATAATGCTGGTTATTTTCGTGCATTTAGTGGCGCTTCTTTACCGGCAAACTTATCGCGTTTCGCTCCCCAATCGTTCTACTCTGAGCATTTCTCGGGTGGTTATTGTGTTATCTAGAACCTTTGACTGTTTGTTCACGATTGTATGATTCTTTGTGGTTAGCTGTTCGGATTTAAACACATTCATAAGCTTTGTAAACATAAGGCGTTCTGCTGGGTATGGTATTTACTCCTTGTTTAGCCTATCCCAATATTTCCCAAGGTGCACTCGTTACTCATTAGTCCACCTTCCACATAGCCGTAAACCACCTTCCTTTGTTTATCCCTCGTGCTATTCTATTTAGACTTATGTTCACTCGTGCGGTGTTATTGAGATCTTACGTGGAGCGGAATCAGAAATAACTGCTAGATAATTGACGTACGTTTATAGTGTTTTAGGTTGACCACGTAGGTGATACTAACGGACTGCAATGTTTTTATACTCATTCTGGTTGGTTGGTTATTCAGCTTGTATATACGTGTGTGAGTGCTACGCCTCTTACACCTGAAAATAACGAACTCTACGTGCGTGTGTGATCTTTCTCTGCTGATCGCTTCGAACTATCCGGCCCGCTTTTTTGTTCAACCGTGTGTCTGCAAAATGCGAGTACAACATGTCAATTCGTATTATCGAATCAATGAAATACTTTGTGGTATTATTTTATTCATTTCTATGGACGTGATATCTCTAACCTGGTCTTCGTGACTTGTTCACTTCATTACTTGTTTATTTTGTCATTTTCCACAATTGGACCCACAAGCCCCGATCTGATATCCGCCTGGTACATTTTCACTGATATCTTTATAGCCTCCTTCTCGATGTAATGCTTTAGCTGGAAAGTTATCTTTCTCTTTCAATAAGAAGCATTTCGTACGATGTTAACCACTACTTTGATGTTTGTGTGGACTGTATCTTCTCGTTTTTCGCTCTAACACTTATAGCTGTCTACTCCATTCTCCTGGCCATTCGCGTCCCGGTGTACCCTTGGCGGAACCAGTTTCAGACGACTGCCGATGAGCTGCATGCCAATGACGCGACCTTGCTGACTACGGAACAAGATTTAAAAATGCGTGCACGCATTCGATCCGGACTGGAACAGATTTTTAAATCCACCCTCGGTTTCCAGCGAATTACACATGTCCGGCGACTAATCACAGTGCCCAAGAAATCCAAACCTCCCCGGGTTGTTACGGTATCCACAGTTGTAGCAGCTGCACCAGAGACGACTGTCTCTACCGGAATAATGTACTATCGTATCCAGCTGGTCTCTACAGGACACTCTTCGGTGGACGCCTTGCAAGATCTAATCCAAAACCGACTGCATGAAGGCTATCTGCCCGAGGTTGGCAGCGTCGATGCAGATGTCAGCAAAGTGGAACTAGTTCAAGCTAAAGTGGTTGGTAGGTCCAACGTCCTAGTTTTGTATGCCGCTGGCGAGTTTTCGATGTGATTTTTTCATCCGCATGTGTATGGCGGTTGAGCTTGGCTCACTGTGCTAATCGAGTCGTAACAGTACAGGGTCCCGGTTATCTCGATTGGCATGAGTCAGTTTTCGATGCCGCAATAATTGTCTTTAGATTGGATCAAACACAAGGCACAAATGCTGCAAAAATGTTCACTCACAGGAAACAGGTGATTTCGCAACACCGTACCACTCTGACATCACTTTGTCACCCTATCAGGAAGTAGCGGCCAGCACCGTACCGACTTCGTGAATATGTTTTCGTTCTTCCAACACACGCCACGGTTCCCAACTGTGTTCCGCTCTATCTTGTTTGAGGAACGCCCAGATTAGTTTTCCTCTAGCACGCCCGAATGATGAAAACCTATTGAGCTTATTCGTTTTGCAGGGAACCGTGGCGTGCGGTTTCCCCATCCGAAATTTTTTTTAGAAACGGTCGTAGATAAGTGACTCATAGACGTGTTTTTCATGAACAATCTAAGTCCCTACTTTACATGAGGACTGTGCGTAATGGGGCGTTTCACGTCCTCCCTTTCACTGAAGGATACCGTAACACGGACTCCTTGGGTGTGAAGATTTACAATCGCTTCCCGGGCTCTGTTGGACAGTCCCTGGACATTGATAGAACTTTCCATATATGCACATCTTTCATGCACTTCCAACATGTGGCCCCAGGTGTAATTGTGCTCTCAGCTTTGTATTTTACTTGTGTATGTATTCAGTATGCGGATACGGCATAGGTGTATGGGTAGTGCAACGCCTGTGTGAGGCGCATACCAAGTCAACCAAGTGATGACATAACTGTTCAGTCATACAAATGTTGAGCAGTCTGTGTAATCTCATTGATCAGAGCGATGTCACCGCTGTATTGTAAATTTCGGAGTTAGTCGTGTAGGAGTGGGTTCCTCCTCGTGCTCCCGGTCCGCTAAGACCTCCTTCAAAGTAATGTTAACGACGTTGGGCGGGACTGAACAACCTCGTCACTTCCCGTTGGTGATACTTCAGGACTGCCGCAGTTCCCTGCCATTGATTCGAGCAGGGCTCGACAGTATCATCCTCTGATAAATTTATATACATGATGATGACCTTTTGAGAACTGGAATCACGAGACTGAGCTCTAGTCGGATTCCTCTTTCCGGCGTATCTTCCGTAGAGAGGTCGCTTTCTTGTTTGGGCGTGCACCCTCAGCTGATGATGCTTCAAGTACATGACAGCCTGTGAGATTTTAACCTCACACGCAAACTAAAAGCTGATTACAACGCTCAAATTAACCAGCGACACGTATACCGGACAGCGAATGGATCTACAGTTATGCAACCCGTGGCCAGTAACTTAACTGTCACCTGGAAACGACTGATTGTTTGAAAGTTTAACTGATTGGGACGTACACCGGCTGTAGATTGCGGACAACGGAACACGCCATTCATATCATTGAGAGCAGGGGCTACCGACTAAACAAAGCCGTTAACGTTCACCTTGAAACTGTTTTAAACATGTCTTTGTCAACTGCGTTACACACTGAGACCACCAACTGTTACACATAACCGTGTGATGATCAAGCAACAACGTGGTCACGAAATATGAAGGCCCTGATTGTTCACAGAGCAAAGTAGTTAATTGTCGCCTACCTGGCTGGGGTTCTCGTGATCATCCGAGTCGCTGGTTAAAAACGCTGTTGCGTGAAGTGGCGATGTGCAGCAGTCAATGATATACCTACATCTATACCATTTCTAGTTCGTTTGCTAAGTCTTCGTTCGTTAATTTTCAACCGTTTTAGTAACGCTTTCTTCTGGGATATTCCACTTCGTTGTTGAAGTGAGCGGCAGACCGAGTCACTGTAGCCTTAGGCTCAAGGACGTTGTGATGATGGTGATGATGATCTGTGTGTATTCATGTTGATTGTACACTCGCACCGTTGACTAATTATGTTCTTGTTTCGCATGCTCAGTTTTTGTTTGCCGATTGTACCATTTAACCATCCTTTATGTTATCGTGTTCTCACCACCTGTAGACCCATCCGCACTGAACATGTCCGAAGACCAGCACGTTCCCGTAATCAACAACCAACCGGAACAACATCAGGTTAGTAGCTGGACAGCATATTGTCGTCGTTTTCATTAGTGCAATTAGTAACAGTCTAACAGTGACCAACACGGATGCTCGACTGCTACATAATCATATTTCTCACGGTTGTTTGTCAGTTATACACTCTTGAAGAACAAAACCAAACCTTTTTCAAAGGTAGAAGTGAGGAAAGGAATGGAGTCTAAAGTGTGAAATCTTACCCCTAAAGTCAAATACTACATACCAAGATGCGTGCACTTTATAAGCAATCTACTGAGTTGTAATTGAAAGTCAGGTGACATCTACAAGTCACCTGTTTCCTCATGGTTCTCACTACTTCACTTAGTTACCTGTATTTACAGGCGACTCAGTCAGGCAGCTTCATCGTTCGCGCCGCCTGATTCGATTGGTCATTATTTCTTCTAGCGTCTCCAATCACTGAATCTGTAGGGCAGATGAACCCCAGCCCGGTAAGCGAAATCGACCTAGTGGCAACTTTCATTCCTTTCTATTAGGTTATCACTTTTCCACCTCACATCACGCCATTCGTCAAGAAGTGCTCGGACGGTTAGTTGACACCCTTTGCCTGTGGTTCAGCCGCCTCAGTGTAAGTATCCTGAAAGGTTGAGCGAATGAGTTCGCTCGATTCTCATTTCGAAATATCGGCTTTTCGGCCCCATCGTCGCTTAATCACTGATGTCATCCTCTGTAAACGACTCAGCGCAGACGTTGTCGGCTGAATATCTGTAGACAGTTTTTTGTCTTCTACAGTAATCGACCACGTGATGCATCCAGCGTAATACGACCCTTGTAGTCACCCCATGACTGCGGCCGTAAACTTTTCGGAAGTTGTCTGTGTCATCAAAGAAGGATTTAGTCGTTGATGGCTGCTCTGTCCCAGAAATTACGAACATCTGTTTCGTTCCTTGTTCCACCTCTGATGCAACTTTTTAAATGTGCTAACCAATCAACAGCCTCTATCACTTAATTGTCTAACATGTGCTCCATGTAACCACTGCAGCCTCATAAAATCACTTTGTGCCGAGGTTACATGGTGAAAACTCGTGTGTGTGACGGCGCGGAACATTGTCCACTGTTATTGTCAAACAGTAACAGCATATCGTCGACGTGGTCAAGATCATTCTTCCTTCAATCAGGTCGTGGGTTTAAGTCAACATTCTGTGAGTGTCGAACAGTCCTGCAGAACTTCTATTACAAAGTTGAATTCGGATAACGGAAGCAAACAGCTTTGACGCATGCCGCTTGTAGTGCTAAATCTCTCACAGTTCATTGTAGACTCTAACTTGGGGATAGGGCGCCAGCGGTATGCTTTTTTCGGAATCATCATCATAGCAGCCATGAGCCTGACCAGAAGGTACTGTGGCTCGGGCTGCAGCTCACTTCAACAACGAAGTGGAATATCCCAGAAGAAAGCGTTACTAAAACGGTTGAAAATTAACGAACGAAGACTTAGCAAACGAACTAGAAATGGTATAGATGTAGGTATATCATTGACTGCTGCACATCGCCACTTCACGCAACAGCGTTTTTAACCAGCGACTCGGATGATCACGAGAACCCCAGCCAGGTAGGCGACAATTGACCACTTTGCCCAGTGAACAGTCAGGGCCTTCATATTTCGTGACCACGTTGTTGCTTGATCATCACACGGTTATGTGTAACTGTTGATGGTCTCAGTGATTAATGCCTGGTACAGTAAACGATGAGGTGGCATATGGAGTACGTGACCCAACCAACGCACACTGTACAACTTGAGTAGTCAACCAATTGATCGTGCATCCCGTGGGTTTCGAAATGCGCGCGGGCGAACGGCCGTATTTCTCACACGATCGCTCCATCTTGTGTGGGCTATTTGGCGGAGATGACGATGGCCAAACACAGCAAGTCATCGTTGCCAACAGGCCACTTTCCCCAACCATAGAGCAACGCGGAACGTACACAAGCATTACATATCCTACCGACACCACAGATGACGTTGATTGGCGACTACAAGTCCTGTTTTTCCTATCCACGCTGTTATTCAACAGTAATATCACAGACTGACAAGATAGTGTTACCCAGGTATGTATGAGTATCCACAATCTCATGAATTTCCTACAGCACAGAAAGTGGGAATGCCCCAGTCCTGGAGTAGTACTTTTCACTTCGAAGATGCTAAGCGCATTCCATACAAATCAGCTCGGTCACTCCCCTCATTAGCCACAGTCCGCTTGTTCTCGGCAAAGGGGCGGTGTAAGACGGTGTCATTTGCATACTCTGTGTCGGTCAACCTAGCGCCGGGAAAAACCTGAGCACCAAGCTCTGGATTCTTCAAATTCATCATCCAGTGTCGTCCGTGATAAAACTGAGCGGGGAACGGGGGGGGGGGGTTAGGCCAGTCTCGCGAAACACCAATAGATGTGATGAATGCCTGAGACAATTGTTCATAAACCCTCAGTCTGCTTGCAGAGTGGGCGTTCAGTGACCTCAACAGTTTCACACATTCCTCTGGAACCTCCTTGCGAAGAAGGCAATTCCAGCGGACGGTACGGGTAACGCAATCGCAAGCAGCCTTCG
Organism: Paragonimus westermani; assembly: GCA_008508345.1. NCBI lineage: Eukaryota > Metazoa > Platyhelminthes > Trematoda > Plagiorchiida > Troglotrematidae > Paragonimus > Paragonimus westermani. The sequence continues at coordinate 103,347 of QNGE01001104.1, read as the reverse complement.
GGTCTATGAACACCACGACCGTTTATTTGAGTGCCGATGATTCAAGGTCCGTTGCAAGATGAGAATGTGATCAACATACCCTCGACTGGATCGGATTCGTGACTGTTCTTTACATATCTGACCTATTCTGCGTTTAATCAGCCGATGTAGAATGGAACCAGTGGGTAACGTGGACGCAACAGATACCAGACTGATGCCTCTGTGGTTGTCACATAGACTTCAGTCCCCGTCCTTGAAAACGGAATGTACTGCTGATGGGCACCAATCACGAGCTACCTGATCAGTCTCACAAACCGTCCTTAAAAAGAGAGGGAGAGGAGAGATCTAGTCCTGGAACCTTTTCCTCTTCGGTGGCTTGAGCTCCGAAGCCACTTCCTCCTCGACGGAGGACCATCTGGAACGCAACAACTGACCATCCGGGTCCCGTTGTCCACATGGGCTGGTTGAGGCCAACAGAAGTCTTCTCTAGAATGTTCAGCCCACCTATCAAATCGGTGCGGTTGTCTCTTGACAACTGAACCATCTTAACACATGGTTTCATTTACACAAACCCAACGACCAGTACAACCACGGATCGGAGGAAAAAGCGTTCTGCTATCCTCAGACAAAAAGGCCTTTCCCACCTCTTTCGACTGTTCGACCGAGTAGTGTTCACGGCCTTTGCGCAAGCTTTTGTTCAGTTCGCGTTTTTGCTCTTGACGGTTGTCGTCATATTCAGCACCGAGTGGAACCGGCGGTGCTCGTTCATGAGGTTTATTGACGTGACAGAAATCCAGTACTATTGCAACTCCACAGCTCCTTTGGAACACACCTCTTCACAACAAATTTCCACAGCTGCCACGATTCGTCCCCAAATTTCGTTTGGTTCTCTCACCTGATTCGAACTGGCAACCTGTTCACCAATACTTTGTGGTAAGCATTCCACGCACTCTTCTCACTCGAAAGTTGATTAGGTATCTTGCATTTTTGAGTATATGGTCCGCAGGTAAATGACAAAACGAAACGGGCACACACACAGCCGCAGCAGTCTTTCGACATCATCAGTACCTTGTGCCTGGACATAAGACGTACCTCCCAGACGCTTCCTTTCTGAAGAAAGACGACCAGATTGAGCTTTAAAGTCACTGGCCAGTGTAATGGTGACACACTGTTTCATCTGCTTCAAAGAGTTGGCGAGGTTATCGTCGAACGCATTTTTGGTATCATTCGAACAATTGTCGATACACTGAATATCCAACGCTTTTCTGATTTGCGTTGACAGAATTTATTCGATGTATTAAACCTGATAGCACATAAACAACTGTTTATTGGAATGCTATCAAGCAAACATTGCTGGATTATAGTGCTTCTTTTCGGACGAGGCTGACTGAAATGTCTATGGGAATGTGTCAGCCGCAATGAGTTGTGAGTGGTGTTTAGTATACGCATTTCAGTTAATCAACAGTATTTTTTTGGTCTGTCTGCAGTGGTGGCTCATAAGGTTGCGTTGTGAATCCCCATTTGATTGACTGAATCAACCACCTTCATCAGAACAGTCGATTTCGAGAAGTAAACATGAGCGACGGGTTGCTATTGTGCACTCTGAACAAGTGGATGTTCAGGCGGCGCATGTAAGTAAAACTGCAGCCATTCCAAAGAAGTGGATTCACTGTACTTACCACATGTATGTCCGATTCGCGCTGGATCTTCGTTGCGAACCACCTTATCCATTTTCCTGACATATTGGTTAGGTAGCTGTGTAAATGTTATTCGGAATGGTTAACGAGATGCCGCTGTTCCCTTTTGATGACTTCGGTTATTGATCTATCTGGTGCGTATCCTTTTTAGTCATCTGCTCATGCTACCCACGGTTTCCAATTCTGCTTCATCTGAATTATCATTTTCAGCCTACATCTGGTCTCCATCCGTCCGCACCAGCCCACGTGAATTTGAAGGAGACTGTGGCATCGAAAACAATCCTTGTTCGTAGTTCGGGTACGTTTCGACATGCTTCGATCGCTTGCCTGTTTTACGCCTCGAAGAGTAGTTTGATAACGTTCAGTTTTGAGGTTGCTATTGTCGAAGGAACCGTCAAGGTCATGGAGAGATCATGCAAACAACAAGAAATTACTGATGAGTAGTCGAGGATTTGTTTTTTCTTCAAGTTGACCATCACTCACATTTGATCGCAGCCTTCACATTCAGGTAGACTTTCCAGCCAGCCTCTTTCGAAAAGACCTGTCTTGGAAGTCCTAACCGCGGGGTTATCGATTGGAGTTAACAGGACAGTTACTGTGTCTCCTCTCGAGACGATCGGGCAACCTGATCATTGCTCACAAGCGAGAGTGTTTGAGCGTTCAGATTTGATAATTCGGTCGTGCTTAATTTGAGGTCAATGGCGCAGTGGTCAATACGGTTGCCTCATGATTGGAATGTCCAGAGTTCAAATCCCGTTCGTGGCAAGGATATGCACTACTGACGAGCTCTAATGCGAGCGAAACTCGAGTCTAGTGCTTCTTTTCGGAAGAGGCTGGCTGGAAAGTCTATCTGAATGCGAACGCTGCGATGAAATGTGAGTGATGGTCAACTTGAAAACATAAGAAATATCCACTTGTTACGTTCCAAAATAAATATGGAATTTTGAACGAGCGATCTTCGCTTTCACATCATTCTGCACGGTCTATGATGCACAAGTCGATCTTCACAACCCTCAGAAAATTTGGTCGCCAGTGGTTGTCGCTTCACTTAGACTTAGAAGGTGGTTTCTCTCCATTCTATACCGCTACACAGTTGGGGCCATCTTTGCAAGTTGTGATCTCGTTACTACCTAAGCACCTTTTAATTCTTTCGACCCACTCACAGACCAGCGTACGGTGCCTGCATGCAGAGTGCACTGTTAAATTGGCACAACATGAGTGGTTCGGGTAATTTCATATCACATATTTGCCAATCCTTGTGTATGCTAGCAGCCCGGTTGTTAAAAAGGATATTAGTCAGTGCTGATAAACATGTATACTTTTTCATCGGAATGGAACCTTACATCTCATAAATGCAGAATACAGACCGAACCGAATTGCTGATACAACCAGTCTGGCACATACACATCTGTTGTTTGTTGCTCTGATTCCCGCCAAAAAGAACCACCACCCTAAGATCTGTGAGCGCCCCTTGATGGTTGGTGTTGTTGACAAATTTGCATGAACAAATTTAGTTTAAAATGGTTAAATGTCCCCAAAGTACTCACCAGAAAAATGGTGTAGCGAACAAGCTCGGTTTCGGTTACTCATCATAAGACCAATCACAGAAAATTTATGTGGAACAGAGTTGTCAGGGCAAATTGAACAAAAACAAATGGCAAGTTCAAGTGAGATCAGACACGTCATGGGCACACACGAAGACAACGTTTTGATATGATTATGTCACCATTATGACGTAACTGGAACCATGGCGTTTTGATTGGTCGTGGTGTAAGTGGTTGGCCATGACAACTTCAACGCCTGGACAAACTGCTTCCGTACGCACAAGATTGGATTATTCAGTCGAATTCCGACCGCTTCGGTCGTGATCAAAATTCGGCATCTGACAGCTTTTGAGTGAATGTTGTTGACTCGGTAAATCGGATGAAAAGAGGAGGCCAGGTTGATAGTATAGTTTGTATCAACGAGTGTGCAACGACTGAGCTGGTAATTGTCTTGGTGACTTCGCCGTTAATCCGGGTTGGATGATGCTCACGGATACACTCGGATAAGTTCCTAATCGACCCACGTAACTAGTTTCACAGGAACAGGTAAATGAGTGTACGCTAAAAGAAGCAGAAGTTTACACTTGAAATACGTATTACCAATCGAATCACCGTTCTGGACACGGTTTCAATTCCTTTTCCTGTTGTTTTGTTTCGTCCGTATATCCGACAACTCTAATAGAACCCGATCCATTCGGTCCGACTCCTGTTCGCTCGCCTGAGGAAAAAATTGAGCGTGAATCCAGGCAGTTGTCCGGAAATGCGGGTGACGACCTTGATTCACATTTGACGGACGTTTTTGTTGTACCGCCAATTCAGGATGGATTCAGTAGTTTGCAACAACCTTGGCCAGTGAGAAGCTCCCGGGAACATCTGCTTCGGCAGCCGGGAGTTATTGCAGGTAAGCAAGACCTCTTTATATCGTCCTGTGACTCAACTTCTCGTGACTCACTTGTGAGTCTCCTTTATTCACCCGGATACTTGTAAGGGGATTTACACACTTTCTCCGCTCCGCCAACTGTTCTAAACTAGGGCGGTTTGTATGAGGTTCGGGCGGAGTATTTGATGGACGAGAGGTGTATATGCAGATAACACGCAGATCGTGTTGAGTTTTAAGTGATATAGCTGGTCCGCATCCACTTTCACTGCCAGCTTCGAATTCCGAATTGTTGTTGCCTTACTCTCACTTGCAGCTCGGTTGTGTTGTTTGCAAGGTGTAGGCACCTTGATGTTGAATGTTTGAATATGGACGTAGTCTTTTTCAGTAGTTAGGTCCCTTCCCGTCCACTTCTTCCTTCTCTCTTTCTATATAGGGTTTGCTGTTTCTTCATGGTTGTGTGGCAGTTAAGCATTAGTGTTAACCACTGATGTATTGCTGTCTTTGATGATGATGTTGCAAGATTGAGTTGGCTTTCACTCAGTCTATTTCTGTAAGCAGATTGCTTGAGCCTATTGATCTGTTCACCGATCTATTTAGCATCATCTCATTTTTTAAGGTATTGCTGACGAGTTGTCCGTGGGGGTGACAAAAGTACTGTTTGGCGTCTTCCATCTCCGGATTAGCCTTCCACGATCACCGATGTCAAACGGCACCCGTGCACATCAACATTAGTGGCGCGGCGCAATTCATTTGTGATTCACCTCATAGCCCGTACTCAGCAACGGATCCAGCTGTCTACTACCAGTCATTCTTAAGGCGTATATAGCTTCTGTTTCCCCAGTGTTTCGCACATTGCGAAGTTACTCTCTGGTGGGAATCGGCGGGCATCACAACCGTTCCTGAAACCGGCCGACTAAATTTCGCTGGTTTCCATGCACATCTACATTACTGAGAGTTTTTGAGAAGCTAATTCTTGCGCTAGTGGAAGCGCAAGCGTGCGTCACGGACCCTAAGGACTGTATATCGTTTCGCGAGCTCCATTTTTGCTGCTTTCGTTTGTCTGGTTAATCTCATTACATCGTGGTTTGAAGGGTAGAGGGAGGTTAGAATATAGTGCCGTTCGTATAGTTTTCTCAGATTACAACGATTCACTTGATAGGGCGAACCAACTCGCAATCTTTGACGATTCCGATCTCCAGTCCTCAAACATTGGCCTCTCATGTGGTTGATTGACCTATCGTAGGTAATATACCCATGCTCAATATACTTAGTGCTCAAGTCACCACCGATATTGGAGTTCTTTTGGGTGTAGTTGTCTCCCGTTATTGTTGCTGTCCTGTATGACAGCCATATCACTTCGTACTTTCAATTGATGTGCTACCACACTTAAACATTAACCTATAGGATGGTTTTTCAGAACCGGCAGAGTTCCACGGTCTGTCTCCCAATACATCAAGGTGGCCTGTGTGCTGTTTTCACTTATGAAAGATAATCATTACAGAAGACTTTCCAGTGATTGTCCACCTCTTCATGTGAACAACGAACCACTATCGCGACTACTTTCCACCTAGTATCCAGGAGCCGCTTTGAATGACAATATGGTTGGGCTGCTTTGCGATAAGAATGTTTTTGTCAGAATCTTAATGATAACTTATCGCTTTTGACATTTAGAGTCTCTGTCCATCCCTTATCACTTAATCTATTGATTTATTAGTGCGTATGTACTTTCCCAGAGTTTATCGAAGGACGTCTGTCAACTTGTGATTGCGTTTACCATTGACGGTTTGTCGATTGTATCGTTTTTCTTGCTTTGAAACGCGCAGAAATTTTGTATCTGGAATCCCCTCTGCTATAACCCGTTCTCATCTTTCGAACCTTCCTAAATTTGTTCTGACGTTTTCAGCTAGATTTAGACGTCACCATTCGTTTACATCTACTCGGGCATCTCTTTTCTTCCGGTTGTCCTTTTCATGGAACACCTTACTCCTATACTTAGCCTTTTTATTTGTGAATTAACTGCGGAACTGAACCACTAATTCCTTTTACTTGAAACCTATTGGTCCGGTCACTAATTTTTTCGTGAGTTTTACTGTTACGGTCGTTAGCCTACCTTACTCCGCTAAATTAGTCCTTTCTCTTACTGAAGGTGTTCACAATAAGCTGGACATTCACCTTTTGATTTGACCTCACCGTGCAGTACACATGATTCATTTTGTGGTAAGTACTTCGCTTCAGTTGTTGTATACACTCACACGTATCCCCTTATTCATTCGACTAGTTGATGATACTGTTTAACTCGAATACTCATCCATCCTTATTCTCAACAGGCATCGTCGGCAGCGTTGCAATTGTTCTGCTTCTCCTTATACTCCTCATCCTCTTCTGTATCCACCGCTTGCGAAAAAAGGATGAGGGATCGTACGCGTTAGATGAACCAAAGAAAACACCCGCCATGAATTCGTACCAGCGAGCTCCCACAAGAGAGTTCTACGCTTAGTATGTGTTTCATTCCTCTCCCGATCCCTTCGTTCCATGATTATCTGTTCATCCCGCTTGCTAGTCTGCTTTTTTTAATTAGCGGTTGTGTACTTGTTCTGTAACATTTCCCCACTTATGTGATATCATCATTCGAGTAGTGCTAGATTGTTTACCATATGATCAGGTTGTTTTTTGCAGATTAACTTGAGACGATCATTTCTTGTCTACATCCTACCTTTATTAATCCTACTCTCCTGGACAAATGCATTCGTTTTAGGTTTGTGAGCTTTTCGTTTCATCTGTAACTTCTTCATTTGGTCTGCATGTGTGTATGTGTATCTGCATTTTTCTCGTCGTTTGATCTATTCTTTGACTTGGTTCCTCATGTTTCATCAAGTGCAATATTGTTTTTTTGCTTTTGTGTATAGAGAAGTCTGTATCGGGCTTTTGTTTTATTCCTTTCTCCGTCTTTATGCTACTTGGTCTTTTAAACCGAATGATTTGAGTTTATTCTCCTCAGGATTTCATATGTATTTATATATATATATATGTATGGTACAAAAAACTGCATTTCCCTCCATGATTTCGTTGATCCCTTTCTTGCGTTTTTAATCGTACTCCCCTTATCCACTGTTCTTAATCTTGTGATCTATTTACAAGAGTTTGATGGCCCTTTCGGGAATGTTCTTTTGTTTTGTCTCACAGGCCTCAGTTTAGATATGAACCGTTTATCAGCCCTTAATCTAGGGTATTTCCAGTCTCCTTTGCTGTTTCTTTGAATTTGCATCTTTGTGACTGGGGTGCGCCACTTGATGGAAGTATACGTTACGAGCTCACCTTAACATGAGCTTATAGTGATTCATCCTAGATTACGGGATGTGGACGGTGTTGAATTTCAGATTAGTTGCTCCAGGTTCTGCAAGCATTCGGTTCCAGGGACCGTCAGAGAGATGGTAGACAGCTGTTTTCACCTTGGTGACTAGCCTCATCAACAGTACGAACGAACCAACGACCTGTGAATAGAGATTTCAAGAGGTTTGTCCAGGCATTTATCCACAGTGTTACGGGCACTGACTGATCGATTTTAACCTATGCGATAAAAGGATCCAACAGTTGGGAAAGTGTTCCAATTTTGGCTGATGATTCCAAGCAGTGTAACACCCTTGCACCGTACTCGTTCGCCTCAGTAGATCACCTCGCGGCAGGCATAGTTGGTGTGTATAGGTTGGTGCTAGCCGTTTTTAAGCTCAACAGGTGCCCTAAAGAAATAGGTTGACAGGTTTTTACCATGGTTTATTAGGTTAGAATAGCATCGCAAATTGAACCAGCGGTCCATGGGCTATGCTTGCTTGAAAATCCCAGGTGCACAGATCTAAAAAGGGGGCTGATTCGTGATTCACAATTCAGAGCCATAGATTCGGTCGCCTGGCATACGAGACAGCTTTAAAAAATTTAATTTTTGTTGAAAGCGGGTGACCAATGTACTACTCTGCATTTAGCCCAGCAACTGAGTTATGTGACATCCAGTGCCTCCACTTGAAACGGAATCAACCAGGTTGATCCTCGAGATCGAAAACAGGCCGTAACCGACGTTGTTGCCCATTGGCATATATTTTTCACTGACGAGTGATTCTTGTGTCTCTCGGATAGTGTTTGTTCGTCCGGGCTTCTCACCGTACTCTTTCGAACCAGGCTGTCCCCTTTATTACAGGTTTTGGGATTAAGGTTTCATATACGTTCCCAGGCAAACACATTGTTTGCAGTGCACCGAAGATTGGGTGTGAACTAGCTGGTAAATGCCTATACGACGACTTTAACATTAGTAGAATCATTTTAGGTTTCTGCGCTGACAACATGCCTACTTATCAGCTTACAGCGAAAATTGTGAACACTGATTCAGGTTCAATGTTTGTATAGCCCCGGGGTATAAGTAATGTTACTCCTAGATCAAAATCTGGCAAGACAGATGGACCGGGTGACGTTTAGTCGGTCGTCGTTTGGGAGTGCTTTGGTCCATTTTTTTCTAGTACCATGCACGAAGCAAAACAGATGGTTCAGGAAACGTTCGCGTCACAGATGTGGCATTGTGCATTTTTCTTAGTTTTAAAATATAAAGTGAAATCCTAATCTGGAATGTGACACTGTTTACCCGATCATGTTGTTAGTCTGTACAGAGCTGTCCGATACCCCTTTTTTGATTTCAACAGTGCCTTTGACATGTTCTCTGGAATTATGTCTCTTGATCTCTCATTGCACCCATCTTCTGCCATCTACCTGAGTTGCCACAGATTATCGCACCATTGAAATACAGTTCACTTCCGTGATTGATCGCATACCATCTTTATTTTTGTGTGGTCGTCCAGTTCTTTAACTTACCATAAACCCTATCTCTTCTCTTTTTGTGTTGGTGATCCGTCCGTAAAGAACGTACCATTTTTTTTTCCAGTTTCGCTGTTTACTTTTTGGAGTGGGTGAATCCAAATGACGAGGACAGCAACCTACTTCGTTGTGTTATTGCGGAACTAGTGTTTGTCATCATCTGGAAACTTCAAACGATGGTTTTCAAAATGTAAAGCTGTAACCCATCTACTCACCAAAAGAGTTCCAGCTCAATATGTCCACCTGTTTGAAGTCTTTAGTCAGGACTTTCCAACTTCTGATCGGATATTCCATAATCAGTACATTTTTTAAAATTTGGGTTGGCCATTTGAGTGAACAAGTTTAGGAAGTCAGACCCTTCACGTTCTCTGTCTGATAAGTAAGTGATGATGGGTGACGATTACACTGATGTTTTCGTTCATTTATTCTTTCTGTCAACTGTGGTTACCTAACCTTGCTGGCGGTGTAAGAATGACAGATGATGAGGGGATGCAATGTTCTGAACCAGTTACGTGAGGGAGTGGTCCGGGCATATATTGTGTAAGCAGAGTAGGCAACTTGGAGATAAATTTTCACACAATGAGGAATGTCTGGCATTTCGACAACCGAGATCCAAGGACTGTATTCAGATCGCCCAAAGTAGACAAAACCCACGGGTAGGTTCACGTGTGCAGTGACTGCAAACTTCGTGTGGTTTTTCACAATTCTGAAATTGTACTTCGGGTTCACAGTTGGAAGTATTTCACAGTGACCTAAACAGGAATGAGGATAGTCGTCGAATACTCCTACTCAGTTTAAGATAGGTCCCTACTAGCTGTCACTTTTTGTCGTACGTTGTCATTTACCGTGTTGTGACCCAATCGTGGCTTGTCTTTTCTCGAGTCTCAAGAATTAATTTCTCATGGTAGACCACTTATATACGGCACCTTCAATCCGTTCGTATCAACTGTTTTTTACTTCAGTGGTCGACGCTAACGTTCGTTAGTATCCAAGTTAAATGATACAGTGGTCATATAGACTGAAAAGGTGCCAAAAATGCGGGAACATTTAGTCAGGCAAATAACTGAATGTGTACATATTACTTCTCAATTACGGTTTCATCCGCGGAGATGAGTGGTGTATGTACGAAGTCATTTTGTGAGATAACCGAATATACAACGACCTCGTGCAAATGTGTTTCTTGTACACATGCACAACTTCGAAATAAAAAGAAATCAGAATAAAACACGAACCGTATATCTTCCACTAGTTCGAAAAGGGCAGGTTATTATCTAGCCGTCCTGTTGTTGCATTCTCCTCTCTTGATTATATTCTTTCATTGTGTTTGCTGGTTTTCTGGCTAAGGGATTCACACCCAATCGTCTTTCGCTTTAGTGTTTGTCAGTATTTCATCTGCCTCTTTTTCTTTCTGTCGAACACCACACCCTGTGACGAATTTTCGCATAAACTGTTCCTCCAGTATTCTCATCCTCAACCTACTTGATCAATGTGTTTGTCCTCAACGAACCATTCATTTGTTTGAACCATTATTCTCTCACGGTCTTCAACACATTGGTACATTAGTTCGCCTCTGTTTGTTCCACTGTCTCTGTAATAACGGGATACTGTCTACCCTGCAATTAGAAGGAAACTAATTTTCGTTAAACAGGGAGTTGGACATTCTTGTTCAGATCGATGTGCGTTTTTCTGCCTACGGGGGTGAGCAGTGACATCCATCAGCGCAAACCTTTTTTTTGCCACAAGAGTTTCTTGTAAGATTGAATCGAGGTATTTTTTTTTTACAAACGGTTATTCATCGGGCCATTGGCACACCTTGTATCATCATGGTTACCTCCCATAGTTGTAAAACTTTTGTTCCCATGTCTGGGCTGGTTGTATGAAGCAGTTTAAACGTTAGGGTTGCGTGTCTACCACCGACTACTCCGAGAACGTAGATAATCTGGAATTGCAGTGGGAAAACGATTCATACTGAAAATCGAATGATTACCGTGATTTTCTACAATAGCACAAACGACGGATTCTGTGAGGAATTGGATGTTGGTTTCGAATTCTGTGAACCAATGCAGCAGAGTTGTGGAACACCTCTTTAAGATATCTAAAACTTGAACATGTAACTACATCGTACATCTTGAATTCTGTTGTTAGAAACGAACCCAAGGGAAAAAGGCATGCGTTTTGGGTGGGGAGAACAGTTTGACGTGGGACATCTGCGAGAAGCAATAGCGCATATACTGTCGGGGGGGATTGTTCGAGTTTACAGCGATTACAATTCAATAAGGCCATGAAAGGTTCGTAGCTGTTCGTTTGCCGGAGTCTTTGATGAGACACCAACGATAACAGCGAATACGTTGGGTAGGAGATTGCTTTACCTGGGCAGATCGGTGATGTAAAGTGGTCTTCGGTAAAATAAAATTCGGTTTGGATGGTCAGGGTGCTTCAAGCTATCACTAACCTGATTTCAGTGGAGTCCGGTGTCATTGGTAAGTTATCCCACGGAAGCGCCTGTGCGTGTGTTTGTGAGGTAACCTTGGATGTGCTGCTTGTGTACCTCCACCCCAAATTCGTATCACTGGAAACACTGTGAATAGCTGCGGGGATTTTTGCTACTTGGGTAGCAACTTGACAGATTTGTCCGTAGACCGCGAGCTGAGGGCGCGTGTGGCGAAGGCTAGTCCTGCTTTCGGACGTCTTGAAAGGCGTGTCTGGCAGAATCATAGCCTGAAGATGGCCACGAAGCTGTCTACCGCTCAATGGTGCTGTCTATACTGCTGTATGGCAGTGAGACGTGGGCACTGTATCAGCGGAACGTGAACCATCTGAGCCGCTTCCATGTGCAGTGTCTGAGGCGCATCTTGGGTATTCGGTGGTCGGACATGATTCCGAACACTGAGGTACTGCGGCGAGCGGACATGGACGGGATGGAAGCCATGTTGATGCTGAACCAGCTCCGTTGGCTCGGTCACGTCCGTCGGATGGGCGATGACCGTATCCCGAAGCAGTTACTGTACGGACAAGTGAAGTCAGGTAAGCGAAATCCCGGTGGCCAGAAGCGGAGGTACCAGGATGTTGTGCAGGTAAGTCTTTCACGTTGTAACATTGATTTTAGATGTTGGGAAGATTTGGCGTTGAACCGGACGGCCTGGAGGAATACGGTTCGGGCGGGCGTCCGAGCGTTCAACGAGCAACTATTGCGTGGTCGCGAGCGGAAGCGTGCGGTACGCAAAGGAACCATCGGTGCCATAGGTCGCGGTGACGTGACTATATGGCGTTGCGATGTGTGCGGCCGCGAATGCGCTGGCCGTTTGGGGTTAGTAGGTCACCAACCTACTCATAGTACACCGTCGGCGAAGAGGCGACGAGTACGTTATGCTCAGGTAGATCATGTAAGCGTTTCCATTCTACTCCTGTTAATGACTGCATCGGTCAACATCCTGGTCGTTGACAAGTAATCTGTCCTTTTTTCAGAAAATTGAGCGTCTGTTGTTTTCTATCCATTCTTTTCTTCGGCTTTGTTGATGTAATGTATGATGAATGGTCTGCCTGGCTTTTCATAGTCCAATGAGAATTTTGTTTTTCATCCTCATCTCCTCTGGGATGCACCAACCTGCACTTCAATACTGCAACGCTTCTTGTATTACACTTCACAAGTCTTTCTTCATAGTGTAGATCTCGTCATTGCAGCCTCTCTCTGTTTAGTTTCCGAGAGATAAGAGTTTCCTTTCCTTATTAGTCAATCAACTGGCTAACCAGTGTTGGCCGGCTGGACACAAAGGCTCCACTGGTACACCCCCGGTCTTATTCCTTCGGGTTTACACTGGATATGTAGTGTGTGGGTGAAACTACAAGTGGTGCAGCGCAAGCCAATTACAGTGATGGTTAAGCACAGGCGTCCATTGGCTTCGGTCACTGTGACAGGCTAATCTGAGTCGGATGCCGCCAGCCGTGACCTTGGGCAGTTCTTAGTTCGTCATCGATTTTATTTTCAAGGAAGCTGATTAGTGAGGCATACGTTCGAACACTTTCTGCTTAACTGTTGCTGTTTGTGGGTGAATGTGAGGGTGAACATGTGGTGTTTCAACGGGAACAGTAGGATGCATAAGATTCAGAGGACGAAACACTTACCAGTGAGTAACCAAACTGGCAGTGTGAGTCGCTGTCTAACTCCAATTTAAAATCTCCGGTGACTGAAACCAAGGGTTGCGTGGTATAGCAAGTGAGCACAGCCATCGGAATATCAACTGAGTGAAGCTACCTCATGAAACCGTAATGCTTCAATAATACAATGAATGGATTCTCCGTTGAGATTCTGAAACGACCATAGATATGTATAATAAATCTTTTAAATTCAAACGTTGATACCCAAATATGATTAGCTTTATGACTGTTACAACCGATTTTTGTGGTACAAATGGGATCACTACATTTTGTCTCTGTTAATTTCACACATTGATTTACGTAAACTGACTTTGTTTGGGTGTAGGTGATCATATTGTGGTCGAGCACACTACAATTATCATTGCGTTTTGCT
>QNGE01001104.1:64947-84977 GCA_008508345.1 Paragonimus westermani | reverse complement strand
GCCGTAAGGAAGCTGTCTCGCTGATGACGCCTTACTCTCACTTGCAGCTCGGTTGTGTTGTTTGCAAGGTGTAGGCACCTTGATGCTGAATGTTTGAATATGGACGTAGTCATTTTCAGTAGTTAGGTCCCTTCCCGTCCCCTCCTTTTTCCTTCTTTCTTTCTATATAGGGTTTGCTGTTTCTTTATGGCTGTGTGGCAGTTAAGCATTAGTGTTAACCACTGATGTATTGCTGTCTATGATGATGATGGATCAGTGCACCGTCAGATGGTCTGGAGGCCGTACCACACTGATCGCCATGGAACTGAGTCACTGCAGCATCGACATGGAGGCCTTGATTGGTACAAACCCTGCAGACCAAGGTAAGCTCCGGGAAACGTGTGCGTGGTACACCTCCTGTTGGACGGATTGCTTGGCAGAAGTTTCTCGGGAGCACGATGTTTGGTCTTGTTCGCGGGCGCCGATCACGTTAATGGTTTCAAGACAGATAAACCTTACAGCCTTAGTCCTCAAATCATGTCCATCTGCTTGTGACTCAGTCGAGGTAAGTCTGCTCCATTTCCTAGTGTTTATGGTCCGACCATTTGCCAGACCGATGACGCAAAGAACCAGTTCTATGATCAGCCTACCGGCACAATCTGCTTGATATCGCCACGTGACCGATTGTTTGTTATGGAGGATCTCGATACGCCAGTTGGACGCGATTCAGCAACCCGGCCTGGTGTCGTCGGACCCCACAGCTTCGGTTCAGTCAATAAGAACGGTGGTTATCTGCTGTCTGTGTGCCACTCACGAGTTGGCTGTCTCGAACATCTGACTCTAGCCGGATGCGAGCGACATCACGACGTGGACTCAGCCACGAAGCGATCGTTGCCATTTTCCTTATTACGCGGTTGTGTGACAGCGCGGCATTCGCGAAATAAAGTGATGTGTGATTGATGTGCAGGACTGAATGTGGCATGGATCATATGCTGGTCAGGACCAGACTGTTTACTAATGTTTACAAACCTGCCGGGCAACAACAAAGAGTGAATAGCAAATGATTGGAGAACCCCGAGACGAGGACAGTGTTTCAGCATACGGCTGCCGGTTATCTGAACGAGGCCTTCATATCAACTTATCCGGAGTGTATTTGGTACCACCGGAAGGAGCAAGTCATGGGAGCAACTGCCGAGACGATAGGTATCGATCGTGAGTAACGCCCGGACTGGTTCAAACACAAAGACGTGGTCATATCTAGTTTGATACGAACGTTGAATGAGGCGTTCCCATAGCGGTCTAATGCGATGAATACAAACGAGTCACGTTCCCGGGCACTTGCCGTCAACTCACCTGACGACTTCACAGTATCAGTGACAATTAGTGATTGAAAGAGAGTAAGTCGAAGCCTTATTACGCTGACCACCGACAACACATGCAGTTCCACGATTCTCTTAGGGCAATATTTGGCCCATCAGCCCAGTCTACAAAAACACTGATTGAAGTTGACTCTGGCGTTTCGTGCGTTCAACCGAAGGAAATCATGAAATTCTGGCCTAATCACTTTGGTAGCCCATTAAGTTGACTAGGTGACTGTGAAAAGCAACTGTCACAACGATGTATCAAAACATCGTCTTCTCTCGCCTCAGATTTGGCAGAGGTGGGGAGAGTGCTTGATCGTTCATGAATCGGATAGGCTGTAAATGAAGATGGGTTGCCAGAGGAACTCCTGAAACATGGTGAGTTAGCTCTGGAAAATAGTTCGCTCTAGTTGGTTCATTTCATGTCGGAGCAGGAACTAGTTCCTCACAAGCTTACGGGTAATTGAGTAGTAATTTTTGTTTAAAGGTGAGCGTAGCAAGCAGTGCACTGACAGTTATCAAGGTGTCAGCCTGCTGAGTTGCACAAGAGAGGTGCTAACAAGAATCCTGGTAAACCGATGAATGTGAGATTTTGGGGAACAACATTCCCGAGGAGCAGTATGGATTTCGGGCAGTACAATCCGGTGGAAGTGTCGTAAACGCAATCAGTTTCTCTGTAACTTTGTGGATTTCACCAAGCTTCAGGATTTCATGAGCCTTAAGGCGTTTTGGACGATGCTTGGTTAGTTTGATATCCAGATAAGTCCATTGATTCAATGAGAATACTATATGTGGTTATAAATGCGAAGGTGCTATCGCGTGGATCGACTGCTGATGATTTTGATGTTGTATCTGATGAGGAGCAAGGCTCTGTTTCAACCGCGAACCTATTTAGTTCATATATTTGGCCACAATGTTAACCGTTGCCCATCAAAACTCGGAAGGTTGTGTGAAGGTTGAACACCGCACGGATGGCTTCTTGCAGCATATTCCATGTTTCGATATCCTCAGGTCGACTGCGTAATTTGACAATCGGCACGCTGTTTGCAAATGACCATGTTCCATCTGCGTTCGGCGAACAGGAACCACACGAACTATCCACAGGTTTTGCGACTACGGTTAGGATATCAACACAGGTAAAACATTGCCATCTTTTCAATCATCTCCGGACGGAGTTGCTGTGCCTACGCTTGGATTCCATTCTAATCAAGACGTTTTGAATAACTGTGCAGGCTTCGGCTACTTGGATAACAAGTTGTCGGCATATCTGTCCGTGGAGTGCCAATTGCAAACTTGTGTGGCGAAGGCTACCGCTGCTTTCGGACTTCTTGAAAGATGTGTCTAGATGAATCACAACACGAAGATTAAAACCGAGTCTACTGCTCAATGATACTGCCTACGTTGTTGTACTGTGGTGAATTGTGGACATTGTGTCGACGTAATTTTCGGTAGCCGAGCTGTTTTCATCTGCAATGTTCAAGATGCATCTTGGCTATTCGGTAGTTGAACGTAGGTCATGACAATGAGCTAATTCTTTGAGCAGACGCAGACGAGATTAATTTCTTGCTGATGATCAGTCAAATTTGTTGGCTGGGACACGTTCGTGCGATGGGCGACGACCAGCTCCCGAAGTATTTTCTAAATGTGCAACTGAAATCAGTTAAGCGAAATCCCGATGATCAAAAATTGGGATACCAGAATGTAATCCAGCTAAGTCTTTCGCGCTGTAATATTGCTCGTGAATCTCATGGGGATTTGGCATTTAATGGGACAGGCTGCAGCAATACGTATAGACGGGTATCTGTGGGTTTAATGTGACATTTGTGCGATAGTGAACTCAAGCTTCCGATACGCAGAGTAAGTGTCAGGTTTTGGTGACTTGATCACAAGATGTGATGGATGCGGTCGAAAACCTGCTGTCCGCCTAGAACTGGTAAGTCACTGTTTAATGCCAACGAAGGGATGACGAGTCCGTTGAACGCAAGCAGCTTCAGTCAGTTTCACTTATTTGCTTTCGGTCGTTCTAATCAAGGTCCCTGCTTTCCGTTTGAAAACTTGGAACACGATAGTCTTCTAAATGCCCAATTAATCTTTTCCGGTATCCTTTATGAACGACGCATTGTACGGTGTTATTCCAAATTCAAGTTGTTTACCCTTCCAACACTGCCTAGACTGCATTAAGGTGTACTCTTCTATTGAACTGTTTCTTGCAGTATGTTTTCAACATATTTCTTCTCGACCCAGTTCATACCGTCTTAGTTTCTTTGCTGTTTGTTCAAGTGAGATCGGGGTTTCAGTTTCATACTAGTCTATCATCTGGCTACTCAGTACTGGTCGACAGGACCACAAAGGCCTCCACCCACACACACACCTCTCGGTCATATTTCTTCGGGTTTACACTGAGTGTGTGGTGTGTGTGTGGAACTACAATTAATACAGCGATAGTCACTTATGAAGGGGGTTAAGTGCAAACGTTACTTGACTTCGGTCACTGTGACAGACTAATCCGAAGCGGATGTCTCCAACCGTGTACATTCGCTTGTGTGTTAATGGGTCGTTTGTGACATGGTGCGATTTGTTTCCGAAACCGAATTGACTCTAATTGAAGTATCGACTGTTCGGTTTCTCACAAGTGTGTGTCTGTCGAAATTGTCTAATTCTTGAAAGTGATTCAGTTTCGCTGCCTAGCACTCCGTCTACTGCCGACACGAAATCTCTCACTGAGGTTTCGTTTGCAAATTAACCGGCGAAAAATATTAGTAACCACAATGATCGTAAGATAGTATTTCAAACACTTTATGACAAACCGACCTCAAGTCGACACTTTCTAAATTCTCATGGCTCTGGTCGTCCCCACAGTGGTTCTGGTTATCCGAGAACAGTGTGGGATGCAGCCTAATAGTTATCACCTGTCTAGATCACCAACACATCCGATCACACATTTACAATGTCTGCCATAAGTTACACGATAGCAAACGTATCGTGGGTTCATGCGACCGGCAGTCACTCCTACATTACAGCCTCGTGCAATGGCATCAGGCAACGCTGTCCCGCTGTCTCTCGGTAGTGGCCGATCTGAGAGAATTTTAAGTGGGAACCGGTTTCCAAAATGTTGGGTTTACATGACACTGAGAAAGTTGAGAAAGATGTATCACCTGTGATATACTGTACTTTGTACAGTAGTTTGTTCGACAGCCGCGGCAGCATATTTTTGTGTACAGCATATGCATTTGAAAGGGTTAACACACTTGTTTTATTCTGATATGAACTCACAATCACTACATTCTGCTCAGGTACTGTTGTCTAAAATGAAATCGATGTGCACTCTTCACTTTTAAGATTCTGCATAACTATTTTGAGTTCAACCGTTTAAATCTCATTCGTAAAAGAAATGACAAGTTACTGTCTACCATCAGAGCACGGCTGAGATGCAAACGTTTCATCCGTTTGACGGATACCTATGAATTGTGAGCATCATCTGGGTAGAGTCTGATTCAAACGTACGAGATGAGGAGATGAATCAGTTGTTTACTCCTGCAACGGTTTACACCTTATCTGATTCCACGAGCTGATTGATCCAGCAACTAGTTTTAGCTGAAAATTTGTGGCCAAAAGGTTTAGTGTAGAGTGTTGTGGAATAAGATATGAGAAAGTGCAGCAAACTCGAAAACAGTGGGCAGTGAACTACGTTCATTACTGTAAGTTAAAAACGACTGTGCTGTAACAGTTTATGGTTGTCTACTCAATGTTGTTGTGGCTTCAAGTACTGTAAAGTTATTGATTCCATTTTCATCTATTGTATGGGACTGAAAGACATGATGTCTGGTATTGAAAACTAGAAGTATTTGCCAAGACAGCTATACAAACATGTCGGAAATTCACAGGAGAGACAGAGTAAATCAGTTAGATAGGCTGACTTCGTAGCTGTGTCCCGTGGGTTGAATTGAGGTCTGAGTTCATTGATCTGCGTCACAGTCTTATTCGGTGCAGTAGAAATATGTTGGTTGATGGGAAATCGAAATACGTCAGCCACAATGGGGACATTCTATCTGAAATGAATTCGACCTCCATATCGGTCGTACTATTCCGAAGCTTGGTGAACGTGAACCTGTGATTGCCCCAGTTTCACGTACCAAACTACCGCGCCGTCACTTGCTAACAATCGATGCAGGGATTCCATGTGGTACACCGCATAACATGTTCAGTACCAAAATCACACAAAAGCGTTACTCTGCCTTCACTGACCGATTGATTCATTAGTTTTCCTAAAATCTATGTCGCTTCTTGTTCTGTGTTCACTGGCGTGTTCGTGGTGTGGTCGGTTGCTTGACGTTCACGAGAAGAAGAGACATTCCCTGGAGGATAGATAATTTCAGTGGTGTGACCGGTCGCTCAGTATGCTTCAGGCAAGTTTGGGAAAATGAATCTATTGCATTCATTTGCTTCATTCTGTTCTCGATTTTCCGATGATAAATAAATTGTCGAAGTCTTCGACTGCGGAGAATTAAAAAAAAAGGAATTTCTACCGTCTTATAGTTTCAGAGCAGTTGTTTTGTCATCAACTCCAATTGCAACCCGATTTGGCAAAGACACGGAACGGAAACAGTCTAATGATCCAATTTGGTTTTGGTAGCAACCAGGCAAAAGATTGAGTGCTTCGGAATGTGTGAGAACATCATCATATCTACAGCCACTGGGGTAGTGCTTTTTGTCATGCATAGTATTGCCCAAATGGGTAAATGGTCATCAGTCAGTTCAATCTTGTCTGTTGTGTATTGCTCTGGACTGGTGACTGGTCGTTGGCAAGACGTTATAAGTATTGCCCTGGTTAAGTGTATCACCACCTATTTCCGGTCACCTCACAGACTATTACATTTCTAATCAGTTTGATCTGGTGAACATGTGGAAGTGTTAATCGCATGGAGATTGTCGCTAAGTCCTGCGCCGCATACACGTGAACGACAGTAATGAGTATACGTGAATTTCCTGACGGTACGATTCCTAACATTCAAACGCGTACTTACATCTCGCTACTGACTACTGTTACAGATTTGGTTAGCACTCTGAAGATAGCAAAACTGAAGGGCACATTCGGAGTGGCACCGTCAGTCGCCCGACTGTTTTTCATCATTATCTCGCCACTATAGTTAGTGCCTATTCGGGTATTCAGGACAGACACGGTCAAGTCAGGACAAGTCCACATATTTTTCACCGTCAGAGTTTAACATACCATCTCCATGGCCTAATGTAATTTGAGGATAATTCAGTGGAGTTCTCTAACATTGCTTCTCATTTCCAGTGTTCCTCCGAACTACGTGGACGGCGCAAACGTAATAAAGTAGAGAGTATAGTGAAGTACGTCGCATTGACTCCCAAAACTGTGCAAAAGCATACCATATCAGGCGTCCTCATCAAGTTTGGTCAGCACACGCCAATGCGCTATGACAGTCGGAACATACCGTGGCAACGCAACCGAAATGTGTCCCAGGGAGTGAGCGCGGTTGGTAGCATCTGACTCCGGTTTAGCCTGTCACCGTGACCGGAGTACGAGGACGTCTGCACATCACTGTCACCGGAAATGGTTCACATTGTACGATTGAAGTTCCATCCAGCTCCTCCGCACTCAACATAAACCCGAATGGTTATGATTTGGGAACGTGTTTCCGGCCAACCAATGACAGTGAGCCAGGTAATTTTATACGAGAACGAACCCATTATATCTTGGACCAAACTTTAGCGCGCTTCACGAAACAAGCGATGCAATGGGCTAAAGTTAGGAAATTGAGTAGGTCACCTGACGACTCATAATTTTTTTCTACAAAACCGAAAGCAAAGATATACGAATCAAAATTTGCTTTGACT
Organism: Paragonimus westermani; assembly: GCA_008508345.1. Lineage (NCBI taxonomy): Eukaryota > Metazoa > Platyhelminthes > Trematoda > Plagiorchiida > Troglotrematidae > Paragonimus > Paragonimus westermani. The sequence goes on along the minus strand of QNGE01001104.1, from coordinate 77,775 downwards.
CGATTGAATCTAGCTCACCCGAAGTCGCTTCCTAACTGTATCTACAGAGCACTGTTATATACCCTCTTTCTGATACGCTTCTTGCGTCATGTTTTCAATAACTTTCTTTTTTTGCGTTTGCACCTTCACCTTCATACTCACATGTGGTCCACATAGTTACTAACTTGTTAGGTTTGAAATATTGTTTCTCGCGAATACATTTATGAAAGACATTGGTTCGCACCTGTGCGTTTGAAATATGCACCAATCGTACGTACGATGTCTTACTCAATGTCATTCCGACCACATCTCATCAGTTGCTTTTACAAAATTAGCGTAACACATACGTTGGGGCACGCGACGTGGGAAGACAATCCACTCATTTTTGAGGCAGTCAGTCAGGAGACCAAAGTGGGAGCGACAAGATCCATTTGAAGCGTATTCATCGACAAGAAGTATGGAGTTGATGCAGCGTACCGTTAGAGTGCAAGAGCTGGTTAGAAAATCCATACAGATCAACCGGAAGGACTAAGGAATGGTTGGACAATCAACACAAGTCATCTGGTGTTTAAAGGAATGCACACTGATCGGCGCTGATTGAAGTTACGGTGGGAGATGGGGGTTCACCAGTTATTCGGTCCTGTTAATAGTACATCAATTTGAAAATGCTGGTTTGGGAAAGAATGCGCAAATGAGATCAAAACGAAGAGCAACGGTCACATCCTCACCAACTTGGCAGAGATAGATTACATTGACAGTAAGGATACTGTGAGTTTTTGCGACTTGCAATGTCCACACATTCGTGGCATCATGCTCTTTTACGCAACCACGGTTTGATCCTCGTCGGTAATGAACTTTGATTTAACTGACCGAGCAGATTGGATTTTGACGGAATAATCTGAATTACTCCAAATTCGCTATCTGGTGGCAAAATGCTCAGTTGTGCGTTCTCGCGCAGTTTTTAAGTTGGTGAATATGTTCTTTGCTTACCTGGCATTGCTGGCTAAATAGCGTTCGCTAGAATTGATGGGTGAGATTGACCGACCCAGATTTGAACCAAGCTGCAACGTCAGATGAGGTGGCCTCTACAGACCTAATCTAGTTATGCAAGCATTCAGATTGTGTCCGAACGTTCATCGTATTGGTCTTTTGCGAGAACCAACAGTAGAACGACCAAGAAATATGTAATCTGTTATCTTTGAATTAGCCTGATATCCAGCTGGTCGTCAGAACTGTCCAACTAAAATCCCCTCTCATCATTCACAGACGTTTGTAAATTAGTCTCTTGTGCGTCTCGTGTACATGTCTGTGATATTTGCTCTCCCGATGTGCATTTCATAACTTATATCAGTTAGACGTTTGCGAACATTTGCCCTAAACATCAGCGGGTAACATCATCTACAAAGTTGATCACATTCCCTCAGTGACCGATCTGACATCGCAGCCTTCGCATTCAGATAGACTTGCCAGCCAGCCGGTGTCTTTCGAAAAGAAGCACTAGACTCGAGTTTCGCTCTCATCAGAGCTCACCAGTAGTGCATATCCTTGCCACGACCGGGATTTGAACTCCGGCTATTCCAATCATGAGGCAACCGTATTGACCACTGCGCCATTGACCTCACATTAAGCACGACCGAATTATCAAATCTGAACGCTCAACCACTCTCGCTTGTGAACAATGATCAGGTTGTCCGATCGAAAGAGGCTGGCTGTAAAGTCTACCTGAATGCGAAGGCTGCAATCAAATGTGAATGATGGTCAACTCGAAAATAAAACCAAATCCCCGACTTCTCATCAGTAATCCGATCTGACATCGTCATCGAGCGCGAGTCTATCCGCACCAATAATGTCACTTCTATCCACCCTTTGTTAGATGTACATTGTTTGTCCGTTGTCTATCGTTGCTATTGGTCACGAACACTTACGTAACACAGTCATCATGTTCAGACCGACAATATGAAGTCCGTACTTTCATCGACATACAGTTTGATACGGTGAATTACTCGCCCTCTACCTAACAGCACAGCATCGGCAGTTATCAGTGTTTCTGTTAAATCGGCTAATAAGGGATTTGTAGTTTTTGGCTATTTTATGTATTTTCTAGACTGGAACTGGTGTTATTAGAAGTATAGAGGACTACTTCTAGTAATGTGTTCCCCTCTAAAAACCAGCTCTTCTTACTACTCAGTTTAATTAAGTGACCAGAGTCTGAAATGGAATTTCCAAACATCATAATACGTACAGTATGCCCTAAAATGATACTGAGAACCCTGGAACCAGAAATGTCACCTGCACACTTTTTATATATACCAGCACTGACATTTAACATGGATTATCTATATACACATCACGAGCACACCAATATGTAGAGGCTACATGGTGATACAGTTGAGGCAACATCAGTCCTAAATCAATAATTCTGCAGCCAAATAATCCTGAAAATGATAGTGCCCGCAGAAAAATCAGCTCGTCTGTGAACAAAGATTTTCACCGACGTCGTCTTACATGCAAAACCTGTGCGACATAAAGCGCCATTATCATCTGTTCAGTTACTTACCCTCATCCTTCTAGGAATGGACACCCAAACTGACTTTATACGAACACGCTTAAACACATACATTGCAGAATCCCCACCCGTGAACGAGGTGAAAACATATTCAATGCCACCATTTTACTGTGTAATCACGATTACACATAAGTATAACAAAGCCTTTTCTAAAAAGTGTAACTTAGGTGGGAGGTGAGTTGTCCCGCGAAGGGCTGTCCTGGAATTACCTCCTTCCAGGTATATCGTTTCAATATGAATTGGTCGATCAGTATGTACGATTTTGTTTGTATGATATTGTTTTTGTAAGCTACTCTTATTGTCTAATTTGATTATTCTCACCAGGACAGAAAACTGTACGTCTGATGTTCGCCTTACCATTGAAAGAGAATCATCGTGATCGCTTCGGTGATAACTGGAGGGCCTGGGATAGAACTTACGAGCTACAGTGGTACAGCAACACAACTCTATATTCACTTAAATCAGGAATCAAGCGCGTTCACCTATGCTGATCACGGGAAGCGAAGTACATCGAGCATAGTAACCGGAAGGTCAACTACTTTTGGTGTTCAAAGGCACATTTCTTCCGAAAACCTATCGGGTATGATATTTTACAGGCAGATATAAAAATACGGTTTCCTAAATTTGGCTAGTACATCATTTCTGACGGGCGGATGAGACGCGCAGCGCAACAGTCGGACAAAGTTCGGAAATTTTCATGCTCCATGAGTTGATATCTGGCAGCAGAGCGGGTTAAACCACCACATTGCAAATCGATTTTGCCAGTTCTCTGGGTAGCCAAGACTAATCGCGTAGGGTCAGATACACTCGATGGAATGTTATTTTTGGAGTACTTCAAGCGAATCTCACTTTCAGTGAACTCTGTGAAATTAAAAACACAGAGAATACTGTTAACGTGGTTGAATAATTTTGAAAAAAGTACTTTATAATACATTACGCAAGAGCGCTATTATAGTGTATGAGGAGGTAAACGTGCGCTAGGGTTGAAATCACTCATGGGTGATTCGCAGAGAGCTAAGGCACTTTGAGTAGTACACAAGCTACCTAGCCAAGCCTCCTGCAGAGTTCCACTAGTTACGCTGTCAGAAAAGAAAGTATGTGTATGTTAATCACACGAAGAGGGTGTCTGATTGACAGAACGTTTATAAAGATCAGCAGGACTTTGAAGAAAGTCTACAACATCGTAAAACCCTCCCAGGTTGAACTAATGATTCTACAACGGTTTTTACGCAAAAAGAATATATCCTACTTGAGATATAATTTAATTTTGGACTCACCGGTGGCATCACCTATGCAAGTATAAGTGGAGTGATCAGAAGTATATATTCAAACTGATGAAACATTTGAAGAGATATATTTGTGCCAAAGTACGCAGATGGTGTCGTGTTTGAAGCATAACATTCAGAAATACCTTCCACCCTCAATTTGCACAATGTTTCCATCGAAGTGGCTCGTTAGAATAACACGTAGTCCTCATCGCCCAATAAATCGAAATCGCGGGGTTATCGACTGGAGTTAACATGCAGTAACTGTGTCTCCTCTCGAGGCGATCGAGCAACCTGAGTCTAGCGCTTATTTTCGAAAGAAGCTGGCTGGAAAGTCTATCTGAATACGAAGGCTGCGATCATATATGATTGATGGTCAACTTGAAAAATCCAAATGTATCAACTTTTATTTCCCATTCTTAAAGGAAAAACTCATAATCTGCTTTTTGATATGTATTCTCAGAAACCTGTCGAAAACATGTTAAGTGAAAGGTCCCAATCGGTTAAATGTCTACGTGTAACTTTGAACTACGACTTTACGTTGTGTCTTCATGGTAACTAGTGTGAGAAAGCTCACGGTTGTATTCCACATCCAAGCTAGTTTTCAACGCCATGTAACTTATCCTCCGATTTGCGAATGCACGCGTACTTCCATTTTGGATATGCTATTCGCCGTTCGTTTTTCATGGAATTCTAACCAAAGATTTTAAACTGTCTGTTGGATCCATGAATTGTTTGTTTAGCGGGAGAGGTAGTCCTCGTTATGGTTTCACTGAATTGATCGTGTGCTGCCATGTTAAAATAGGTAGGTCCCTTGTTCCAATCCGATCACTCGCTTAATTAAGACATAAATATTTGTTCACATCCTCAGTTTGATTTCAAATCATTAGATGTCCGTAACCACGCCTGCGGATCTTCTGCTAACACCTTGTGCGATTTCTCATCGATTCCGACAGTAGAGTTGAGGAATTGTAGTATCGTTGCTGTTCGGATGGAATTGCGTGCTGAATTACCTTTATCCGGTTCATTAGGACAGCGTCAATAAATCCGACTTGTCTTGTCAGGCGACCATTTAGTGAACACTAAAATCACGGTGGGGGTGTTTCGGTAAGTGCTGTCCAACTGTGTGGTTTCTCTGGCTCTCTATACGATTTTGCGTCTCCACTGATACAGCATAGAGGATGCGGCATGGCGGAATCTGGCCCCTGTCTCTCTTTCGAATTCACCCAAAGCAAAGATTTGTAAAAAAATGAATTTCCACCTAATAATCATGTTTATCTAGTCATTTGCTGGCTTACCAAAATCCAGTATACACGTACATCAGAACAACAACAATAACGATGGGGCAAAAGAACAAAAGGGGTTGGTCTAACTTTGTGTGAACAGCGTTAATCGCCAATTGACCAATAATTCACCATTGGTGGTTAGAAGTTTTTGGTTAGTAAGACATAACATCACGAATGGTGGGTCGAGCTGGTTGACATTATGACCTGCTTAATTCTGACTTAGTTTGCATCTTACGTGAATGATGAGAATGCACGAAATGAATGTCAACACATAACCCTCTTTTTCTAACCGAATGACGTAATGTACGGACAACTTGATCGAACTTAGTTGACCTTGACCTAGTGAGAGAATAGGGTAGTAGAGGCTGTCTGGACACAATCCACAATTCCAGGTTTGGAAATAAAGATAGGTGAGCCACTACTTCGTTCTGATTTAGGTTCTTGATAGATGCAGGAGATATAAAAGTCTAAACTGAAGGCTAATTTTTTATTCCATTTTGCTACCTGTTTGTTAGTACTGCTTCTGAGTTACTTAAGTTTGACGACTTGTCAGTGATACGATTTCGGTGGTGATCGATGGTGTTGATGAATTCTACATGAGATGGTGGGAAGGGTGGGTAACTAAATCACAATGTGAGTTTCCGACGTAGCTTCGGAGGTCATCTGGTAGATCACATGCTGTTTCTGTCACTCATTCGAACCCAGTCGAAGTTCAGGTTCTTCGCAATTGGATCTCCACCTAAACCAACAAATCCGCCACGTTAATTATCAGTTATCTCGAATGAATATCAGTCATCACCAAGAGTGTCACAGCACCACACTGTTTAGTACACCCAGCAAAGGTGTGAATATTTTGGTCAAAATGCTTCTGAGCCCAAACCATATATGGTATGTTGAGCTATTAATGTCTGTAATGTCTTCTATTACTAAGCTTTCTATCAAGGTAATTAAAAGCCATTCATCTGACACGGTCTCGCCGGAGACCACTGAAAGGTACATTCCGATGTCAGTGCCTGTGTAGTACACTTTCTTATCAGATCGGTCACAAATGATAGAAAATAGACGATATATAGTAAATATCTGGCCATTAAATACGATGGCGCCATCTTTTCTGATGCGCACACCTTAGCAATTTAGCTGTCAAGCTTTGCAAAAAATTTAACACCAAATCCATCAATATTCTGGATGATCACATGCCTACATTTTACCTTATTGGATTCCAGCAACAATAAGGAGCGGACAAAACAATAAATCAGAGCTTCATCAATAGTCTTCAGTTTAAACCCCAATATGCTGTCCAATTCTTATTGTGAATCGAATTTGCATGTATGTCATTTATGAAGTTGGCTTACGACAGAGTTGGCTGCTTGTTTTCTGACATATATGTAGGGCCATTTGAGTAACTTGGCATGGTATGTTAGAAAATAGCTATCAACTTTTCACTGAGTTACTGTAAACGCCGTGGATTGATAGGTAGGCTTGCTGATGAACGGAGGTAGATCATCCTTGTACTGACGTCTGTGTACTTCCACGATCACCTGCTGGCTTCCTACTGCTACGGTAGTGAAAACAGAAGTTATGGTCAACAGTCACTCAAAACAAGTGGCAACTCCTCAACAAAATATTTCCAATTAATGCATGGAAAGCGCGATTTTCAATTGTGTTAGAGATTATATATTTGAGTGTCGGGCAGTTGGTGGACCGGTTCCTTCATCTGGCATTCGTCTTGGACTTTTCTAAGGCTGGAACGACGAACTCGTTGTCTAAAATTTTGACGGCATTTCCTGTTGGCTAGGAAACCTTCTTATAGATAACCACACGGAATGTACACTCACACTCGCATGATTTTATTTCAACTCATTGAGAAAATTTTATGGTAGATTAAAGCTAGCGTTTACGTCCTCAGGTGGTCCACACTGCTAAACGTAAATATGAAGGAACATGTGAATTCACTGAACCCATGCACAAGAATAATCCTGATAGTATCCGCAGCAACTGTTACAAGTAGGTCGAATGAATCGGTGATTAGGTCACAATTTGCACTTACTCTGAAATTCGTGACAAAGCATCATTCCTCTTTGTGATTCAGAGGCTGTCAACTCGTCACCACCCTTCAGGGGATGTACAAAAGCTATCACAAAACTGAAAGGTTGAGTTGGTCTCTATCCTTGTTCTGATGGTTGCATAATATGGTTCACTAGCTGTTTGAAGCCTATAAAACTGCAACATGGCTGGCTGATATAGGAGATTTTTGCACGGTAGTTTTCGTTTGTTAGATTAATAGACTGCTGTTCGCCAATTCCATCCTACAACTCGTCACCGTTTCGTAATGTCGTTTGTATAAATACGCAACTTTAATAGGTAAAAATTGGGGACGGGGGAGTTTTTGCTCATAAAAAAAGCATTTCCCTCATAACGCATTGACAAAACTGTTTCACCCGATGGTGACAATTCCATCCACTTCGGCATACGAAGGACAGATGACACTTCGGTTAATTGCCTTCATCACGCAATAGAGATCAGCCAAATCAGGCCCTACATTTGTCACGTAGAGAGCAACATCTGTCAAGCACAATCGTAGTGGACTGTGATTCAACACAGCATCGTGGATGCATTATTGATGGCTTGTGAAAGTGTGAACGAGTTGACCGGTACATGATGCTATCAAGAAGCGTGAGACGCGCGTTTGTCAGCGGAAACTGGCCCAAACATCATCTTGCATATATGGTAATTCATTCCGTTGGTTGACTCATCAACAATTATTTATGTTTTTATTTTATGAGACGTGTAATGCTATTCTTTGGTAAAGAATAGAAGAGATTAAGATCAGTTTATTGGCGATATTAGTAGGAGTACTCACTTAGTGAGAAAAAAATGACATCCGTAATTTGAAGCGTCCGTGAATAACTACCAGACAATCATAGTGGTTCCAGCAAACTGTACTTCTATTGAGTATTTTAGTTGATTGCAACAAATATGTGCTTGGGTGTGTGTGGAGGATGGCACAGTTGCGTCAGTAGAGGATCGCTTTCGCCTTGAACAGTATGGTTTTCAGCTTGTAAATGGCTTTTCACTAGGTATTTTCTGCTGATGATTATTGTCTGTTAGAAAACGGTGTTGTGAAAAACATTTTCACACCGTCGTCAGATTCACTGAACGACATCTTGCGAGGCGCTGAGTCACGGAAAGTTATCGTTTGGAGGGTTCATAATTAGTTGATCAGCCGAGTGTGATGCAAGGATGACATACGGCAGCAAAGATACACCTCGTTGCTTTCATTTCTCCGGCTGATTCCTTTTGAGTTTTGCATCATGCGCCTTTCAACCCTTCGAAAAAACTCTGCCACATCACTCAGAATAAATGGTAGGACACGTGTGACTGTCCCCAGTTCAAGCTGGGAGTAAAACTTCGAAACTAAAATTCAGTCAGCAATTAGAGTAGTATTAAATCTGACACGCGGAGGTTGAACAGACAATAGAAAGTACACATGTGTACAACAAGGGTGAACCACCTCATTCATTCCCAGTAGCGAATTGTGCCCACACATCTGTGCGCGACGGCCAAATCTCTCAAAGTATTTACTCGCTGAAGGAATTAGCTGGGGAAATTTCGGACAGCAAAACAAGTCGGACCTGTCACTGAAGAGAGGTCGCGCATCGAATGTCCGAACCTCCTCAACCGCCTCTAACAGTGACGACGCCAGTTTACGCGGGAATTTTCCACGTAATTCCTGATTAGATGACTTAAACGGAAACGGTCGGAAATCTGACAGTTTTTTTTTACCTAGGAGACAACTATGAGAACGCTTTCAGTGTCAGCTTTTGCAGATCACAAAGGAATGAATTCACTGATTTTGACAGTTGCTGGCGCCTGGCGTGGAACCTTTCACAATAATTTGGCGCCAACTCCTTGCGTCCCAACAGTCTATGCATGGTTTCTCACGTGATTTCCGGCGGTGAATCTGGAGTCACACCTGAAGCACGGAAATGCCTAAAAGCCGCTTTTCCCCCAAAAAAGATTATAGAAGCTGTTAAGCTTGCGGTTCACTGCTGATAACTAAACTCTGAGTTTAAAAACCCAATCGCCAAATTCATCACCGGGAGCGACCGCAATGTAGTAATCAAATTTATCGACTGTGCATATTTGCCTCCGTCCACTCAAGTCGTGGCTTTGTAAACGATTGGACTATGCTTAGCAAGTTCAACAGACCCACTCCGTAACCAACGCGAAATCAGCCGAAGTGGTGTTTTGAAATGTAGTGAAACATGTCCAACTCTACTACAGTCGATTACCAATTTTATTGAGCTAAGTGGAATTGACACGGTTTAATCGACTAAAGTATGACAGTTCTCCTACAGAGAATTATCTCGTGGAGTGATCACGTTCGTCCGGCTCATTGGAGCCTCTGTAGGAAATAAGGACATTCAAGATATATGCCCACCACGGACTACAGATCACAGTTGGTCCTGATTTGGTTCAATTTCCAAGGAAGTACTGTTTGACAAAACACACAAAATGGACACGTTTCCGATTGGGTCCAGAGCGTTTTGGTTATTGTATCATATTGCTCCAAACGATGAACCGTCAACACTGTTGTGTTCAACCAGCATTCGGTGTATTTTCAACTGTATTGTAGCACTTTATTCCGTACACACTATCCGAGGTTAGACTTTACTGGGTTAAGTTTACTTATTGCAGTCAGATAGTTATCACATCCATTGCCAACATCTACATTAATGAATAGTGTAGATTAATTGGGTTACAAGGGTGCATATTACATTTGTCAACTCTCTTCGCCTGCTGCGTAGTGATGGATCTAAGGAGTACATGTTATACCTCTGTGTCCATGCTAGGGGGGGCCTTGATCGATCTGCATGTTTAACCAACATTTTTCCACTATCCAGCCTACAACAAGCGGACTCATCAAGTGAACGCTATTAGATAGAGGCTTGTTCGTTTTCCCAGCGTACGGTAATCCGCCACTTTCTAGGCTCCACTTATGATGTCGGACAATGTTTCGCATTCTCTCAAATGCTTCTAGATGCTAAGCGAATGCTTTTCCAGGATCGATGTAGATACGCAAACCAAATGGTGTACAGTAGAGCAGCAAATATCATTACTCGGCTATTTTTATCAAAAAACTACGTCAGCAAAACAGGAATTTTTGAAGTGGAACGGAGGCTCGTATCTCTAGCGTCACGTTGGTCACTGTTGTCCTAAATCACCTCTGGACACAGGGATCCCGTTGCACTTGACAGTCGTTTACAAAAGTTACTACTGGGAACCACATTACCTACAGTTGGAGTGCCTATGCGCTCTTCGAACATGCGGCTAACAATGTGCACGTCCTACATACTGGCAGGCGAATTGAGCGTTCATCTTGGTCGTCTGTCTTTGGAAGGGAGGCGGTTGTTAGGTTAGTGTGTGTGTGTGTGTGTGTGTGTGTGGTGTTCGGGCACAAGGCAGTGACGATGGTCGAATACTGTTGCAGCTGTGCGCACCCCACGGTCAATATGTTTTGAGCGGTGCATTGGAACACAGGAATGGGCACTGTGTTACATGGAGACCTCTGTGTACTTCCCAGCCGTGGACGCAACTCGATCATGTAGCAGTGAGTTACAGGTGTCGTCCCTCCGTTAATGACTGTCGTGGGTTTTGCAGCTACCAGCTGGATTTGGACGATGTTGTTGTGTTTGCCTGTTTCGTTTCGTCATTTGGCCAGAGGACATATATTGGTAAAGGCGAAACATTTAACTGGTATTTGAGCGCGGAGAATGTGTGGAACGTTCATTGGGAATCGTTGGTGGTCAGGTTGACCAGTTCGAATGAGGTGATTGATTGCGAGTAGCACTGGGAACAGTTTGTAGCAGCTATGGAAGAATGTTTGAAGTGGTATGTTCCGAATGAGTTGTTCAGTTGCTACAAAACTGGATTTCTGTCACTTCAATAAACCTCATGAACAGGCGTCGGTCAATTGCACCGGGTATTGAATATCACGACGACTGTCGAGAGCTCAAACGCGAGCTGACTAAAAGTTTGTGCATATGCTGTGGGCGCTACTTGGTGGGGCAGTCGAAAGAGATATGGAGGGCGTTTTCTTCTGGGAATAGCGGAAGGTTTTCCCCCTTCGATCCGTGGTTGTCATGGCCGTCGAGATGGTGTAATTTAAACCCTATATGTAGAAGGCGGTTCAGTTATCACCAGACAATCGCATCGGGTTGACAGATCACCCGAACATTTCGAAAACATTTCTGTTGGCCTCAACCAGACAATGTGGACAACGGGATCCGAATTGTCAGTTACTGCGTTCCAGATGGTCCTCCGTCGTAGGCGGGAGCGGTTTCGGAGCACAAGCTACCGAGGAGGAAAAGGCTACTGGACTAGACTTCTCCATTCTCCTTCTGTTTTATGGAATAGTCTGAACACGTTCATGTCAGAACTGACGCGGTTCCTTAGGACGGTTTGTGAGACTGATCAGGTAGCTCGTGATTGGCGCCTCTGAGCAGTACATTCTGTTTTCAAGGTGGGGGACCGAGGTCTATGTGACAACCACAGACTTTCTTCTCCACTAGGTACGTTTTTATCTTAAAAAATATGTCATTTGCTACTCTTTTTTTACTCTCTTCCTGATGCGATGTTTTAATTGGGATCTGTTTCAGACCTAAATAGGTCACCCCTCTCGGGAAGCGATGTCTTTCATTCATCGGGATTCTAGAAAACGGAATGGAGTTGCGACTGGTTAATTCGTCTTAAAACTACCAATGATCTGGTTAAAGATTTCTTTTACTGTGAGCTGTGATAAGAGCGGATTTCGAAATTACATGTTTTCATCGATATCAATGCATGTTAGTTGGCTTCCAGTCCGCGTTGTATTGCTAGCGTCGATTGTCCTCCATTCTGTGTACGCTATTCCCTTTCTTTATGTAATCTTTTTTAAGTGTGTTTCTCTTGTGCAAGCTATCGTGTTCCATACTTCAGAAGTCAACCATACCGACCACTAACGCGTGCATGGATAGTAGGAGGAATTTACACGTTGATAAAATATTACCCGATAGAACACCGTTGAACGGAAACGGATGCCGATCATCAATCTGCTCATCATTTTTCACTCAACTGTATGCAAGACCGATAGCATTTTTCCGTACTTGTAACTTATGTACTGTTTGGTGAATACAGGTTGCGTTAGGTATAAATGCCGAACCAATTGGAAATTCAGTAAACGGGTGAAACTAACTAAGGGTTACGTGAGATGGATTAGCTGAACGATTCATAGTGTTGAAAAATGAGGGAGACTTGCAGAGAACGAGCATTAAGTAATTTGACATTCGCATGTGTAAGTGGAGGTTGAACATGGCTTGCCAATTCTATGCCAGGGCATCAGGAGGAACGTCGGTAGCAACAACAAGGTGGTCAGATAATGGCCTGGCGTAGGGAAATGAAGTCGTTCACCCCGAGGGGTTGGCCAATGTAGATCGAGTTCTTCCCCCGGGCTGGGGTGTTCGCCACTCACAAAGTCGGTGGCTGAAGACTGTAGGTGAGATGGCGGCTAATCGAGCTCAGTGGCGTGAATGTTGTCGTTGTTTGGCCAAGTTGTCTGTGAAGTGAGTGCATTTATTGAGGCGTGCAGTGAAAGCCGTAAGGAAGCTGTCTTGCTGATGGCGCCTTACTCTCACTTGCAGCTCGGTTGTGTTGTTTGCAAGGTGTAGGCACCTTGATGCTGAATGTTTGAATA
>QNGE01001104.1:23415-63714 GCA_008508345.1 Paragonimus westermani | reverse complement strand
TCATCATCATCATCATCATCATCATCATCATCATCATCATCATCATCATCATCATCATCATCATCATCATCATCATCATCATCATCATCATCATCATCATCATCGTCGTCTTAACTGACAATAACCTTGTGAGCATTGGGGACAACACATCAACGGTTGATACTGAAGCTTCTGAAATCCGTAATGCTCACGGATGGTCATAATAGGTCAGTTCATCATCTGCTTGGAAAATAAACTCCATGGGACATAACATTGTAGTACACCAACCTGGGTGAAGAACACTCGGACGGACCACAGAACCACCATCTGAACTGAGAATCTGCATGCACAGGTCTGACGAGGAATAAAGTGCTACAATACAGTTGAAAATACACCGAATGCTGGTTGAACACAACAGTGTTTGGAGCAATATGATACAATAACCAAAACGCTCTCGATCCAATCGGAAACGTGTCCATTTTGTGTGTTTTGTCAAACAGTACTTCCTTGGAAATTGAACCAAATCAGGACCAACTGTGATCTGTAGTCCGTGGTGGGCATATATCTTGAATGTCCTTATTTCCTACAGAGGCTCCAATGAGCCGGACGAACGTGATCACTCCACGAGATAATTCTCTGTAGGAGAACTGTCATACTTTAGTCGATTGAACCGTGTCAATTCCACTCAGCTCAATAAAATTGGTAATCGACTGTAGTAGAGTTGGACATGTTTCACTACATTTCAAAACACCACTTCGGCTGATTAAGCTGATTTCGCGTTGGCTACGGAGTGGGTCTGTTGAACTTGCTAAGCATAGTCCAATCGTTTACAAAGCCACGACTTGAGTGGACGGAGGCAAATATGTACAGTCGAGAGAGTTGATTAGTGCTGTGTAGTCAACTTGGCTAGCTTGTTCTAAAACATTTTCCCCTGTAACAACAACAGCACTTTGGCGCAATAAGTGACTTCGAGAAGAATGCGTTTTTCTGAACTCTTTAATATTAAAATGGATTACGAGAAATTCAAATTGGATTGGTTGTTGAGATGTTCGATTCACACTTTGCAGACGTTGGTTATAATAAGGAGTAATCCTTTATCTGTAGCAGCCATTTAATGATCAGTTTCTTTGTTGCGTGATGTCGGCTATCATACCGTGATAGCCGAGAGATCTCCGCTGACAGGCAACGCGTAAGTTTCATCTCTCATAGTTTTGAATGCCCCATCCTTTCTGGATGAGGATTCTACTTGCGGAACAACGAAGAGCAGTTAGAAACAGTTCGTTCGATGATTACCTTGAATAGAACGTAATTCATAAGATGCAATTCATTTGATGTTCCCCGGAGTAACATTTCGTACATTCCGGTCACATATGGATATATAATTAATTTTAAACCAGTGACAATTCCACAGCTCGGAAGTGCTGGCTTAAGATATTTAGTGGGTGAACATAAAAACTGGAAAACACAATTGTTGGAATGCAGATCACCAGAGTAGCCTCAGCGTCGAAACAAATTGTTTTGAGCACACAGATGTGACTATGACGTTTGATAGCCAATGCATTAGTAAACTGCTGTGTGAGCTACATAGGGACAACAAACCGACAGCTAGCTGTTCGTGTCCAGGCCCATGCTCCCAGATTACTGGGAACTCAGAAACGCCAGATGCCTTTATGTATGTCGACGGACGGCACCCAGCGTCATCGGTTGCATTACCCATAATCCAAACAGGACGCAGAATCAAGGTACCTGGCGCATTCTTGGTGACTTTTCAGAGCAGCCGGAAACGCGTAATACTGGACATTTTCAAAGAAACTCAAAACAACATTGAATTCACTTTGGAGGATGAAATTAATGGGCGAGCCTTTTCTTGATGTGACACTGGCACGCAGACCAGAGAAGTGTATTTAGAAAGAAAACGTGGACTGGTCAATACCTGCACTTCCATAGCTACGTATCAACCGGTCTCAAACGTAGTCTGATGCATTGTCTGGAGAACGGAGCAAAGAGGATTTGTACAGATGACACGATAAAGGAGAAACTAAAGAATTAACCGAAGATTCTTAGTACTGATATCTACTCAGAAGAGTTCAAAATGCAGGAGACGAAACCGCGACCCTTAGTGGATATTGCCGGTAAAGAGAACGTCTACTCATCTTTGCCATTCAAGGGTGACGCAGTGGCAGAGTTGATATCACGTCAAATCGCCAATACTGTCAACATGTCTTATCGTTCCGTTAATACTGTTGTCAAGTAATATTCAAAACCGGCGGTTTCACTGAAATTGAGAAATAACGTGCCTAATACTTTCGCCGCTTCTTTGGTCTGTTCATTTGACAACTCCTGTGGCTCAGCATATATAGGTCACACTACCAGACGTTTATCCGAAAAAAATCTGTGATCACTGCTCTGAGACAACAAAACGCATCAGTCTTGGCCCATTTGATCAGGTGTAACCAACACCCAGAAACGAGGAATTTGTGTATGCATAAACAGTTCATTCAAACACTCGGACTTCCTTGGCCAAACACAACCGTCCAACCTGCGAGACACTTTGTCCACGGTTCACCGTTTGAGCCCGATTAACATTGTTTAACTAGGGCCGACTTCGTTAGTGTTCATAATCATAGCAAAGTACTGTTAACCATTAACCCAATCACATTGTCCCTTCATTAATCTTTGATAAATACCATTCCAACTCGTCATTTGATTTCATATGATTGTACCACCCAGAGAGGAGAATTGTCCGAGAATATTCTGCCCGCTGAAACTGTTTTTCATTAATTCTATGGGAATTTTTGTTTATCTAGATCAAAAGAATTTCTGCGTTCGGAGGCATGTTTTCAAAGTTTGGGTCTGCCATATCTAAACACGTTCACTCAGTTTATGACGGATTTTTAACCTCTCTTCCACACTCTTTAACTGATCAACATTCACTTTTCAAATACTGCCTCCATTCCTTCCCTAACTGCAACGAAGCCGCGTTCGTTAATTATCCAACCACTGTCACTCGCAGAATTTTTTTAACTGTCGTCTAATTTCCTTTAGCTGTAAGCAACAACACTGAATATTCATTTTGCATGGCTTCTATGGAATTTTCATATATATATACACCCAAAACGATCAATTTTTAATGAATCTGTAGTTACCAGCCATGATGAAACTTGAATCATTCTTCTCCCGATTTATGCCACGTTGGATTTCGCTCCATCTTTACGAATGCTAAGTGACGGTACGATTGAAGTTGAATAGTTTGGGCGTCGTGTTTAACATGTTATTGATAAACAGGTTGAGAATAACACAACGTTACGTGCAAGTTGTAATACTCTACGTTTCAACCGACTCGGACTGTTTGACTGGAGATGTTGGTATGCGAACGGTCCTGTCGAATACAACTAAATGAGCAGCATAAAAGTCCCTCTTGCTAACTCTCTGAAGTTCCGTATTAGTGGGGTTAAATCCTGTCGGAACGCGGCCTCAGGTTCAATACTCAGTTGAGCAGCTTCCTGACGTAGAGGCGACTTCAGGTGGAACCAAATGGTGACTGAAGAAAGAGCTCATAGATATGGAACATCAATATGGAATTACTTCAAACAGACAAACGATGCAGCTATGTATTTGTATAGCATATCCAAACAAGACATGCATACCGTGAAAAATGCAATTTCTTCCTGAGTTCAATCTCATTGGTTTAGACGACATAGATGCACGCAAAAGTGGTGTTCTGGCTGTACGGTCTCCGTCGGGGTTGAAGCGGTGACTCTGCAACACGAACGATTGGACCAGCACCACGTTGCCGTCAGGGATCCTCTCTGTTGGATTAGAGCATGGAAAGTTTACACAAGATCGACGCCAGTCACACGTAACACATTTTACAACCCAAAAACCGTATCAAAAAAGAGTCCGAATCACCCGAGTAGGTGGGACTAAATCACCAGAAGTGAACTTAATGATTTAGCCGATAGATGTTCTCAGAATTACCCAGGACTTATGGGTTGAATACTGAATCGCGTTAAAGTTCTTCACAGATCCGCTGCTCCACATAGCTAATATATCCACTGGAAAATCATTCGTTCGCAGTCCTCTCCATTTGAGTAGGTTGGAATTAGGCCCGAAATATGTGCTAAGTCTGCTCTCAACCATAAGAGTTCTATCCTTGGGAAGTGACTCATGCATGCACCATCTAAACTTCGGTTAGGTTGAGATCAACGGTAGAAACAGCCTACCAAGACGCAGCAAGCACCCCACTAGCTTAGTTACAAGTTCACTCTTAAAGCTCAGAATCTTCACACATGGACTTAGTTGCTCACCGAACGCGCTGTGTCATGGAATTCACCAAGTGATCCGGGTGATTAGCTGCTCAAGCAGAATTTCTGAAACGTTCCACACTAGAACCCACCAACCCTACTGTTGGGCATTGGGATTGAATTTGTAATAAACAGTGTGGCATGTTTGATAATTAATTGATCCATTTGCGATAAAGCTGGGCTCGGGCCGGATGTATGAGCTCCCGACGTGGATTCCTGCCTTAAGTGGCAAAACGCTGGCTGCCGTTTAACATGTTGTTTCTATTTCTGGCTCGAGTTCAGCTGAGGACCAACGTTTTCACAACTGGGTCACATCTGAATCTCCAAATCTACCACGCTAGTCATCGACTATGCAATTCCATTCTTGTTTGTTGACCGTATATCACTTTAAGAGTACGTTGCGAACATTTTCAGGTTCACTAGTTTTCCCGGCCTACCTGTGTGTTTTTATGCACTATTTTAAACCTCCAGGTAGAACGTGACGATAAATAATCCGTGTTCGCTTCTCCGATTTCTCACTTGCTCTATCCTTCACTTGCTCTACGCATCTGGATTGTTTAGACACAGTTCCATCACTTCTTCCCAAATATGACCATTACGTGATCATCCCTATTGTCTAAAGTTGCAAAATTACACACCATCTCCTGAAAGTAAACCCTATGAAGAATTTTCAAGCTCAGTGGTATTGAAACAAATGTTTAGTTCTGTTTCCCATAGTTAAATCCTATGAAATCAAATGGACGTTTCACAACCAGTTCTACACCGATAATTGTGTTATGTTGTCTCACACTGAACTGGATTTAGACCCACTATTGTTGGCTATTATAACTTTACTGTCATTGTGAACTCGAACAACAGAATTGCAGTGAATTCGCAAACCAACAGGCACGGACCACAGAAGAGGTTAAGAGAAATTTTTATGCCCAGTTGATCTCAACTATCATCAGTGAATTAGTGGACAGCTACTTCAATCTAATCTCATCAGGATCAATGGGCCAATGTCAGAATGATAGTCCAAACATTAAAACCACTTGGTTAAACAATCTGTCTGATTGTTTGAACAACGTTTATTGAAACATCGAGGACCCGACTGATCAATGACTTAATCAATAGTCTGTTTCGGAGCTACTACGCCACTTCTACTAGCGTTCAGAGTATCAGCCTTGCAAAGCCTCGGATTGTCGCGATCTACAATCCAGTGTTTCGAGTTTCTTTTATGTCACAATTCCCGTTCAGTGAGGAGCACGCAGGAAATCGGCTTGGGGGTAGATTGGCTTAGTTCTCAGTTAAGTGCAACTCAAAAAAATCAAGGGAATTCGTGTTTTTTAATGCAAAACGTCCAAAGAAAAAAGTCGAGTGCTTGCAGTAGAAACAATTTGTCTGCAGTCAAGCTTTCCGGTTAGTTGGTTCAGAAATTCAAAAACTGTCCCTCGTTGAATAAGCGCGATTCATTAGTGACGAATGGTCAGTAACTGGCGCTGTGCACACACGAACAATTTGTTGTCGTTCTTTGCTGTCGGTTTTTAAACTGAAGCACAATCTCAGAAAAACTATATTCACTCGGAAGTTGAGATGAATCTATAATGAAATTATTTTATCGGGTCCTCATCCAGACTAACAACAAATTGTAGTAAGTAGTAACGAAGTATTGTTACCAACTGAAGAAGTGTAGACAGTGCTCAGCCTTGTATTTAAATCAGCGAGAACAGAAATTGTGAAATGTCAATGTTTCGTTTAATTTCTTCAACAAAGAACGTAAAACCATCAAACCAAACAGTGGATATGGAAGGCAAACTGGACAACTGAACTTTCAAAAGGGGTTGGGTCAAAAGATCGTTATTAACCAAGTGATAGTGGATGCCTTTACGCACATGGATGTATCAGTTGTTCGATTGGCAAAGCTTAACCTATTTTCAAAATCCTTCTGGATTTTGTTACACTAGAAACTTACCCACATGACCGGTAATCACGGGGACTCATTCAGCTCATACACTGTCTTACTAAGTAACAAACGGACACAAAATAAAATACACCAAGTAGGCAGAGATTAAGAAGTCGTAAACGCAACGTTAAAGGAATCGTTAGGAGTCCAAAATGTTTGGTCGGTTTAAGGTATTTTTGTACTCACTCGTATAAAAGGTAACTGGATATCACAAGCCAAAATGTCATGATGTCCTGGTCTACACATGACCTCTAAAGTGCTGTTGAATTTGCAGCTCGTCTGAGACCGGATCTTTTCAAGCGATTTTTACCGTTGGACACGTCGCTCGGTCCGATCGAGCAAATTTGCCGTTTAGACTTAAATTGTTGGGAGGGGGGGTTCGGAGGATAGTTATACAAACGTGATAAATGTTTTCATTGGGGATAGGTGAGTTTCGAGCAGTTAATCGCCACTATCACGATGCCTGTCACGTTTTGTCTGTCAACATCAGTCTTGCGGTGTCCCCAATGCTAATATCCTCGAGGCCAAAATGTCTACGCTCACATTGTAAAAATCATCAGAACACAGTTGCTGAACCGATGTTTTCAGGCTTCTGTGGCACTCAGACGAATCCAAACAGCAGTCATTTACTAAAGAATCCAACGTAGGCCAAATGTTGACTTGACACTCTAGTGGCCGGGATCCATTCCGATTCACAAATTAATGTTCGCTGAGGCTGGCATTTAGGTTGTAAACTTTGCATCACCAAAGGACGAGACACTATCAGTGCGTAGAGGACCGTCCAGACCTGTACGGTGAAACACTTGTGCACTGATGTTGCTACCTTGTTTGACGATGAAAAGGTTACTATCTGAATGTCAAGTTAGACGAACAAGCAATTTTTTTTACACCAGCTTTCAAATGCAACATTAATAATAAAATAATTCATACGGCATTTTTGAGCCCTCGGATGCATGCCATGAAGTAACATTTGCTGAAAATTCGGTCTGTCAGCGGTTATTGAAGTTGTGATCCACTCGAGATCAGATAGTTTAGTTCTAAGGCTCAGTTACAACTGCTTATCAGTCGCCAAATGGGTGGACAGTGTTATCGATCGTACATGCGTTGTCTATGGTTTTGATTGGCTTAGATCGATATGTTCGCGGTTTGGCTTCACGTATGGTCGGGGGCATGGTGCACGCGATGTTGGCATTCGGACAAACACTGATCTGAATCCCAGGCGGTCTTTGTCCTTCCTGTTCTCTGGGCTAGTTAGGAATACATTACTCAGTTGATTTTGTTAAGGTGTAGTGGATCATTGTTAAGATTGCTGTGCTTTGTTTGGTCAGTGTTGAAAGTTGGCCCTACGTTTTAGTATTTTCCTTAAATAAACTACATTAATCATCTTTATTCTTAGTTAAGCTATTGTTACCGTTTTCCTTACTGAGCCCTGTAAAATTCCAAATGTAAAAATTGGGCATTTTCCATACGTTTCTTCTAGAGTAACATAATTTCTGTCATTGTTTGATCCGTGAACAGTCGTTTTGCTCCGACTCAAACAATGGTCATTTGTTCGTGAGGGCTCAATTCCTTTTTATGCTGGCTCAATTAATACTGGGTTAAATCGAAATTAAATGAGCACCATCTCGTTAATCTCTTTGAGGACAAGTTATCTTTCTTACCATTGGATCTTCGAGAAAGGTATTACTGGATAGCCAGATTACGAGTCACTCAATGTGAACTTGAATCATTAGGGAACGATTCAGTAAAGCTGCCTAGTCAAACCGTCTGTATAGCCTTGTATTTTCAGTGAAGAAATTATGCATGCTCCCAACGTTTTGGTGCATCAGCAAGTTCTGTTCTTGTCAACTTGGTAGGAATAAGAAATAAAGAAAAATATCAGATTTTTGGGGTCAGAACATTTTGCATTAGCGGACCAAATGTCAAGTTAGTGAGTGTAGTGAGTACACTTACGTGTTCAAGAGTTTGTTTGGGTAGTTTGTTTGAACTTCCATCCACTTTGTGGTTGTTCCATCGGTAGCTATTTAACAAGGGCATTCTGTTGTACCAAGGCATTATCCAGCTCTCAATCAGGACGTACTTCGAACCGTGGCATCACTGTGCATGTTTGTGGCTGTGTTAGTACGCTCGCGTTGTATTAAGATATAGGGTTGTTACGTCCAAAACTCTACAACCGACTTGAAGCTGTTTTCAGTTACCCAGAAGTGTTATTCATAGTGTGGTAACTAGTGGAATCCGGCGTATGCACCAGTTGTAATACAACAGTTCGGTGTATTCTGATTCCATTTTGTTATGCATACACTACTGCTGCTTTGACGTGGTGTTCGGGCGTATGTACTGTTTCGATCTGTTGGGCGATTCTGACTAGAACTCCGGGCAAAAGAGGACATTCAAACTCATAGAACTGTACGTCGCACTACTGACTCCATGCACGTACACCAGAACTATTTTCGTAGTCGTGACACTTCTGTCTGCCGTATCAGGAAGGGGGGTAGGGGTAGAAGATGCAGTCTCAAACAAAGAACACTCCGATCGTTCGGCGTTTGACCGCGACCACTGACATATTATCCGATACGGTCGAAGAATACCAGATATCACCCGAACGCCAGCTACAGATTCGATCACATCCACTGTGCGTGGCAGAGTTCAGAACCGGACATGAATGCCCTGTTCACTGCGCCCTCGAGCTTGGCAAACGCCTCACCGCCAGATGAGTCGGACTCTTAAGTCATTGACTCTGGGTAGGGTCCTGCGATGGAACCGTGTATCCATTTGTCTTGCAGGTCAGATCGTTGAGTCAGAGAGTCAGGTGGGAAGCAGGTTCCTCCAGTCAACCCCATTCCGCGACATTGTCGACCGTGAATTGCCAGAAGTTGCTGTTCTCCTGACAGTGACATTATTCACGCATCACGACTTTCTGCTACTATTTTAGCCCGCACGTCTTCCGCGTCTCATGTGCCTTCGGGCGATTGAGGTTTTCTGAGACCAGGACAACCGAGAAGAACATTGGCGCCTTCAATGTTCACCCTGTCGGACAAGTCGTTCAGCTAGCTGCTCTGGCAAGTACTCTCCCGAATCTGGAGCGTGATGTGTGTTGCCTGTGGGAGAGGCGAGTCTACGATCCCAGCTCGCTTATCTACTCGATCTCACCACCATATACGTGTTGATGCAAGCGTTTTTCATTCTGGTGATGTCGAAGCTGAATCGCGTGATCAGTCTGGAGTGGAAATGGCACTGATTTCCGGAGCAGATGAATGTGTGGTCGATTGGATTCTGGTGAACAATAGTCTGTGCGCCGTCGGATGCGGTGTGTCAGTTAGAGTGTGTTTCTGCAAGGCGGAAGAGCGCTGTGTGTTCCTTATATCGGCATATGATGCAACGGACGGCTGTTCTGATGCTACCTAGGATGCGTTCTATGAAGCTTTCGTTGATGTTCTGAGGCGGAGTGGACACTCAGAAATCAACATACTAGCAGGCGAATTGAGCGTTCATCTTGGTCGTCTGTCTTTGGGAGGGAGGCGGTTGTTGTGTGTGTGTGTGTGTGTGTGTGTGTGTGTGTGTGGTGTTCGGGCACAAGGCAGTGACGATGATCGAATACTGTTGCAGCTGTGCGCACCCCACGGTCAATATGTTTTGAGCGGTGCATTGGAACACAGGAATGGGCACTGTGTTACATGGAGACCTCTGTGTACTTCCCAGCCGTGGACGCAACTCGATCATGTAGCAGTGAGTTACAGGTGTCGTCCCTCCGTTAATGACTGTCGTGGGTTTTGCAGCTACCAGCTGGATTTGGACGATGTTGTTGTGTTTGCCTGTTTCGTTTCGTCATTTGGCCGGAGGACATATCCTCGTAAATGCAACACATTCAACCGGATCAAGCCTCGCAGATCCAAAGTTGAAAGTGCGGCTTCAAGACTGAATCATTTTCACTCCTACCTTCCTCATCGCAAGTAATCCGCTCAAGAGTGTATGACGTCACACACTACCTCATCACATTACAATTTCTCTGATGAGATATGAGCGAGGATAGCGAAGGTATGAGATGTTTTCATTAGTCTACATCATCTATGGTCTCGGTAAGAAGTTCGAGTTATGCTTATGGGAAAAATGTATGGTGATCGTGTACTTTAAGCTCTGCTCTGTGGTTCGGAAACGTGGGCTGTTCTCAACGAAAATATCATCAGACTTGCTGTGTTTGACCGTCGCTGTCACCGCCAGTTAGCTCATACCTAGTGGGGTGATGGCGTGTGCAACATGGTCGCTCGTCGGCACGTATTCCGAAACGTTCGAGATGTGCGATCAATTGGTCAACTCTTCAAGTTGCACAGTCTGTGATGTTCGGATCACGCACTGTACAGCCTGGTGTTTACTATACCAAGATTTTCATACTGAGACCGCCAATATTGGGGTGAATCCGCGTGGTGTTCAAACAGCAACGTGGTCACTTGATATGTAGCCTCTGACTGTTCCACTGAGCAAATTAGATAGGTGTCGCTTGTCTGGCTGGGGTCCTCGTGACTATCCAACTCGTTGGTTAAAAACGCTTTCTGGGATGGCACTTTACTGTAGTCACTTCACTGCGTGTATCTGTTCCACTTTCCTTACTTCCGCCCAATATTGTTTTGTTAATTTTCAGCCTTCTTGCTCTCTGTGATGATGATGATGATGATGTTGGGTCGTCATATTTAGTGTCTTGCTCTTGAGAGAATTTCAGTGCACGTTATTGATACCAGATCTCTTCAACTGTTACAGTTTTATCACTGGGTTTCATTTGTGCCATTGTTTTTTTTAGAGAAGCCCACCAAACTTTTGTCACTCAGGTCGCATTTCGAACCAGTTCTGCGTGATATGCGGGGTCTCATCTGCAACGTGTCTGTGTCAAACGTCTAGGTATCATTGCCGTTTGAGTGGAAACACTTTTGGCCTAAAACTCGTGTCACATAAATAGATTGAGAGCAAAACGTTAGGAACAATTCGTAATTCTTAACGTTTCAACCACCTCAAATGGGCTTTTTCAGAAGTGTTGTAATGTAAATCACATTAACAAAGAATCTGAGGTCACGTGCAGTCTGCCGTGGTTACGTTAACCTACGTTGCCACTGAACTCACTGGTCAAATGTTTGGCCCATTAAATGGGGGTGAGACTGATGTAGATAAGTCAATGCTGTGTGTGGTGTTGGTTATCAATCCATGCTACACTGAAGACAGGGGTGTTCTATCATTACAAATTACATAACTCCAGATACAGATGTGCCTTATCTACACCATTCTCACCCCCGTTTAATGGGACAAACATATGACCAGTCAGTTCAGACGAATCGTGGGTTAACTTAACCACGGCAGTCCGCACGTGATCTCTGTTCCTTTGTTAATGTGATTTAGATTACAACACTTCTGAAGAAGGCCATTCGAGGTGGTTGAAACGTTAAGCATTACGACTTGTTCCAAACGTTGTGTTGTTCTTGGTCTAAAAAATGTTAAGCACGATGTCCAAGCTTTGTGGCTTCATCCGTACTAGATTTCGTGTGGATTACCTAGAATCGTGCCACTTATATCCTGGACCCGAACTGGCGAAAATTGTTGTGCTGTAATAGAAAAGAATTTAAAGCACTTCGTTCATTTCGAAAGTTCGAACAAAACCGTTAGAACACGAAGAGTGACAGATGCATCCACTTCGTATTGATTCGTTAGCACCAAATTTACATCATGGAACGGTCATTTTATCTCGAATAGTTAGAAGGGTGGGTGGTCAATCGACGGGTTAAGAAATGCTACTAAGTCCAGAGCAGGGTCAAGCTCACAAACAGTTGTTTTCGAATACACAGGACTAGGTCCAATTGAATGATGGTGATACCCTCATCAGACTACGAAAATCCTGGACTGGAGTGGTGTAATGGGATTCTGAATAAACAAGCTGCGTCGTTGACGGGATGTCTTGCGACTGCACGCTTTGATTGCTTGTGTATTTCGACAACGTCGTCATTCTTCGGTAATACGGAGTTCTGCATCCAACTAGGCAAATATTCCTTCACTTTGGATATCAAGAACCTCTCAATTCAGCGCATGTATCTTCCTTTGCAGTTAGATGTAGATTGGCAGATACAATATGGAGTGACACCAACAGGCCATTCTCTTGTGACTGAAGGTACAGGTAGCTTTTCTGTCGGAGCTAATACACAAAGTTCGGTTGCGTCGAATGGTCTTTTAACAGAATTCATGAGTCTTTGTGTTGCCTGATGACGAGTCCATGTAAATCTTTTTCTCGGGATAACCACCTAGTCGGACGGCGGTTTAGGTCTATTGGGCCGTTCTATCAGCCTTTTCGATAACCATTCGAGTGTAACGCAGACGTGATCAAGTCTGATTCCTCGGCAAGACTGTCCTGCGTACAGGTTCGTCGTTTGTGTATGAATAGTATATTCATTAGTGCGGGTCCGTGATGGACCGGTGTGGAACTACTACAGTTCCCGGTGACCTATGTGTGTCTAGAAACAGCGAACAATTACAAGTCTCAAATTCACACGTTACCTTCAGTTTGGGATGACGATAACTATTTATGCTCAGCGCTAAGTTTTCTATTGCCTATTTGGACCAAGTGAATACTAGTGTATCATCGACGTAACGTTTGCAGTATGACGCACTCTCGTCTGAGGTTGACTCTTGCTAAATCTTTGACATGAAAAGATTTGCTACGATTTGCCCCAGTGTATTTACCATGGCTAACCCATCTAATTGGAGGTAATGCTGATCAAGGAAATGGAATCTGACCTTTCAAGTACACAACAATATAAGGATCCCCTCAGAATATCACTAGGCAGAAGCAAAGTAATATGGTTCGCATCAACGATCTCAGAAATACGATCAATTGTTTCATGTAATGGGAAATTCGTGAACAACGACTGAACGTCCGTGGTACACATCAACTTACTAGCAAGATTAACGCCGCCCAAGTCAGTGGTGATTTCAAAAGAATCTTTGGTTGAATATACCTGAAACGTTTGTTTTAATGTAGTCAGGATAGTGACTAATCAGGGTGCCGGTTTACGGTATGGCGGATTTGTCATTGCCAGAGTAGACCTGAGAGGCGCTATAGATTTGTGTCTTAGGGGGGTCCTGGAACCGAGGTGTAGGCGATCCATAGAGTTTAAGGGATTTTTTCGTCATGTCATCAGTTATGTACAGTCAAGAAAAGTTGAAGATGCCTTCCTATGTGACCTTCTGTTTCAGTAGCCTTGTCCACTGTGTCTGTTTGCTGAAACTTTTTTCGGTCTTCAAATATTGACCGACTGGCTATTCGTCCCATCCCCCTAACTGCTACCTATGAAAAACCCGTTTCACGTTGTAAATTTGGTGTTGACGAGCCAATACGAAATGCTTACATCTGCCAGTTTTCACGTTCTTACAGTTTTGTCCAATGAAAACGAAGTTTCTGATAATGCGAATCGTAAACACTCTCGATTGATAAATTGATATCCTTATCTTTTCACTGATATACCAGCACCGTCCTTCTGATGCAATTATGTTGTACAGTGAGTTAGATGAATCATTCTAACAAGTCAACTTGCAGCCCAGAAATGGAGGTCATGAAGGTGCAGATCATAATTCACCTAATACTAAATTTATACAGTTCTATCTACAAAATCTTTACATGAAGTAGGCTGTTTTCAGAAGAGTGTTAAATATGTCTAAATTCGAACTGTGTTACAGAAATCAATATATAGGTAATTGATTCTGCTTCCAAACATAGTGCTAGATCACCAGCCACATAACAAATGCGTGTTCTTCGATCATAAAGGATTGGCCAACAAATAGAAAAACGGCGGTTTCTCAAAGTCGAATGATCAACTTCAGAGTAAACTGTATACCACCTACATTTGACCATAGCTTTGACATTCAGATAAGTCATTCAAACGTTCCATTTCTTGATTTGCTCCTGTTAGGGCTGATCAATACTAGTAACGGTCGGTGCTCAGTCTGTAAATATTTAAATCTGCAGGTTTCAGTCGACAACTCCAGGGCAAGAAAATGGCCAACTCCAACGGTTTCCAAGTATGTAAAACTAGTCACTATGGTCTGATCAACACAGCCTTACTGAATACGACCAAAGCCAGACCGGGGTTGAGTATTAATTCGTTCAGTGAATTATGTGAGTCACCCGAAAGACCGGTTAAATAAATGTGCTGGGAGTTCAATGTGAACAGATTTCTCGCTTTCTGTTCTGTTTGTCCCGTTGAATACACCAACCAATGGATCAGTTATCGTGGAACGTACCGACCTATATCTTGACGTAAGCATTGGACATTCCTATCTGTACCATTGTCAGTGCAATTGCAACCAAACTAGTGAACGGTATGCAGACAGCATGGATGTCTGTTATACCTACTGTGGTTATACCTACTAGGTTGGTAGGTATAGTCCAGCACTTGGATATATGCGCCGTTCTGCAGGTTATAGTCTATGAAGTAAGACAGTGGTTATTTGGTCTCCTCCGAACGTCAAGGTGATAAAACTTTTGCGTGGTGAGTTAAGTGTAGTAAGTCTTTGTCAACGTCAAAACAATTCAGTGAACAACAATTTTAGCGGTGCTATGCGTCAAAAATGGTCCTTACTCATTACACAGCCATTAATACTGACCTGGCTGGAGCCATTGAGCAGACTATCTTCCTGCACTGTTACTAAATTAGGCACAGATCATCTGTTATTTCTAAATTCAAGTCTGGTGACTGGAATATTCAATCACTCAAGTCGTGGACGTTCACCGCGTACGTTTATGAGCACCCCCAAGGTAATTTTCGGCTACTGTTGAATCGTGTTGATAAGATCTCCATTTTCCAGTTGCCTAAAAACACCACTCTATCATAGCGAAAGATAGAAATGTTGATCAGATAACTGTGATGTATTTCAGGAAAATCCGTTCTGTGTTGCAAAACACCGTTCCCTGGTATGTGTTTAAAGAAAACATTAGCCAACCATCGCAAACGTAATCTGGTGCTTGAACGCAGTGCACGCCATACCTTTAAGCGCGATCGTATTCGTTGCTGAGTGTTTTGCGTGGGGTATTTTGTTTAACTGTGCATTTGGCATTGTACTGGGCGTGGCCTCGTGCGCTTGAAGCCAGACTTCCACATCATTCAAACTTTCTCTGAGATAATTCCCACAGCCTCACAGCAGAATTAGAGTACACAAATGCAACTACACGTTGCCCAGTAAAACACATGTGACTATGATTGTGTACTAGCGTCCATCAAAGTTTATTGATGTCTCTGTATTATTGTGGCTAATTTCAGACCAAACATTCACTTCACCGATAGGCTCCACTTGTTCTTCTGAACAGATGAACTTTCTCATATATAAAACGCAGCCGTATTTGCTTTTAATTATCATTCTGTACTAGTCGGGGAAGGTGAGAACGTGAGAAACAAAGAGCGAGGTGAGTCAGGACTGCGTGAAGGGCAGACCGATGAATTAGTGATCTAGGCTACGTTTTTGCTCAGAAGTAGACTGACTAACCGACAAAATGGACGGGATCGGTCATGGGCAAGTCAGCAGAGTGTTAACATCAGTCGTGAAACTGCGAAAAGACCGAGTTTAAGAACAGTGTGTCTACTAAGACTGTCAACCTTTTTTTGGATGACTGTGTCTTTACACCTAGAACCGTTCAACCGTGATGTGAACTCGCAGAACAACGAAGGAGGTCCGGCACATTTTGTTCACAAACTTCGAAAGATTGTGAAGTTTCCACTGTGTTCTGAATAACCTGAGAAGCTTTGACCTACTTTGTACCCCTACCGTATTCAGAGGTTCACGGATATGTATAACCGTATCGAACTGTCCGAGTTGCACTATTCATTCCTTAGAGCCTATGACAGCAGAAATGGTGACTCATTCTAAGAATATATCTAAGATTTTACGGATTCGTCATCATATGGAAACCATAAACAGAAGGGACTTGGGACAATCCTGCTTGGCCTGAAATTGGTCTGAGATTCAAGTTGAAACTGAGTTATATGAGCTTACTTGTGGTCCCGACGATAAACCTTTGAATTGGTATGTTGATCTGAGCTAATTCAGCACTGATTACCATTTTCTTCTGACGACTAATAGCTTTATCAAGAAACCGCCTGTGTATTGATGCCGATTTGCGATGACTTTCAAAGTCATTCGCGAGGCGATATGTCTCTCCTACTCCGTCGTCTTCCGAAACACAGGTTCTTATTAGCTTAAAACACTGTTCTCCTGATCCAGTTCACGAGTAACGAAAAAGCCATATCGAAAAATTTGAACAGAACAGATAAAAAGCTGATATGACACAAATCATGCAGGAGCAGATTCCGCTACATCTCTACTGGTGTTTACTGCAGATGAGCTAAAGTGCACAGAAATTCCGAACCACAAAACAATCATCCATTTTCTGCTTACAAAATGAACTATTAGTGACGTTGATGCTGCCTTGGTAGCAACCGAACTGCCTTTGAACTTTGACTTTTATGACTGTTTTGTGGTTGGGAATTTTGTACACTTCAGCTCATCTACACTGAACACAGTTGGAGATGCAGCGAAATCTGCCCCAGAATGAATCGTGTCATGTCAGTATTTTGTCTGCTCTATTCACATTTGCAATGGGAAATGGTTGTTACAAATATCACGAGGTGTTAATATTTCGTATACTGTCCTCAGTCGAGAACATAAACCTTAGAATGTAAGGAACACGAGGATAGGAACAACAATGGAAACGGGTACTCATTTAAATTTACATGAAAGTAGAACTGTTATTAGTTTCAAGGCAGACCAGTTGCCTCTTCTTCCAGTTTGTGTACCCACAAGATGTATGGCAAGTACTGATTACCATCGCCTTGGTGGACGTGAATGATTTTGAATTGCGGTTGCTTTATAACACGTCAATTGATCCGGCTGAGTCAACAGCATGACTTATTCCCATTATGTGCCTTGCAATGCACAAGTTAAGATTCCGTCACACCCGTTCCTTCTTTACCTGTAAGTCATCGTTTGCACCAACCTTCTAGACATGAGTACAGCCATTGCTTGTCATAGACATTCAGCCCCTTTGCGAATGTGGATATCATCGAAACTGCAAGTGAATTGATCGATCACATGAGAGGCAGAACCATTGCTTGAAGTTCTGTCACGAAGCCCTCCACGAGACGGGTAATATAGTCCATGGGGCTAGTGCATTTCATATCATACGCCGGCCGAGAACGAAGCAAGGTGTGTGGTTTGCTAAGGCTCTTACTATTTGTCGAACAAATCCAGTGCTGTGCTTTCAGAAACAAACGGTTTTCAATTTGTCTCTCTCCTGATAACTTCCCCACTTTTCTCCAAAACCACCCCGGTTCCTTAAATTTTCAATTTTTCTACTCTATACCCTCTTAACAGTTTCGGTTTACCACCAAGTTCAGATGTACCTATTAACGTTCTTCCCAGCCCTCAATTAACTGCTGTTGAACACTTGACCTCCTTGCATAACTTTCCTTGTCAGCTTTGTGTTGCATTATCTGAAAGCCTGGTCTTGAGTTTTGACCATTTTGACCTCGCCTATCACGCATGCGTTCTTCACCACCGTTGTCATGCACGCTACATACTGATTGCATCAATTTCGTTGTAGGAACAGATGAGGTGCGAACGAAATGACTGTGCACGAGCCATCTTACGCTGTACTGTTGACATTTTTCAAACCTATTTTGGGGCACCACTGCTTCATCTTCTGTAAGCCGCGATCATTAATTAGCTGGGCAGTACCTCTAGTGTAGTGAGGACAGGCGATCGCACTATACTACTTACATCATCACTATTTAGTAGCGAGGCGACAGCATGGATCGAAACAGCCGCAGGACAAATACGGGATAGATACGGGAAGGATCAGTGGAGAGCAGCATCACACAGAATGGCTTTTGCCAAGTGAGGGAACTGGGACTTGGTGTCCAGAGCGACCGGAACATCCTCAGATCAGCGTGGTGTGCAAATGAGTGTTTTTGTTCGTAGTCAGGTTAAGACGCATAACTCGTGTATTGATTTCCCCAAATGTACAAGATCGGTGCCATCTGCCTCCTCGGTTCACAAGACTAGTTGGGAGTAGCAACAGCAATTCAGACTTTCAAATCAACTACTTTACAACTAACATAAGTTGAAAGTCACAGTTTACGCTAACTCGCATATAACTTTCTTAAATCTGTGTTTTGGCTGAATTCCAACCAGCGGCAGCAACCGAATATCCAGAGGCGGTAAGCGCTCTAATAACTGGGTTGTGGGCCATGCAGGGGAATTGAAAATCTGAACTCTGGACTCAGTCACTCACTTGTCCACGGTCTCATATGGAATTCATCAAATGATCCACAGGTTCAACTACTCCGACAGGAGTTCTCAAACAGTTCATGCCGGTAGCCACTAACCTCACTATTCCCACATTACTATTGATTAACATGGCACATTTCAGTGTTCAACAATAGCATTAGTGTACTCCGAAGTGAACTGTCCGAGAAATGCTGCCGAGAAACTCGATCTCTTGGATCATCTGATGGATTCCGTGTGACACAATGGGACGGTTGAGTGACTGAGCTCAAATGTAAAATTTCCGATCTACCGGCAAAGCATCTTAGATCAGTTGATGGAGCGCTTACTGTGTTTGGGTATGATGTTTCCGTCACTTTTTCGAATCTAGTCAAAGCTTGATGTTTTCATAACTAAACCTCTTCTGAATCTCACTGGTCAACTCTCCGACTACCAACAATTATTTAGCATACTACGCAGCACGTTCAATGAATTCTGGTAAGTCAGCGCGACTTATAATTGACTGAGGTCATCGACTAGAGACAATTCAGAAACTATCTTGCTTTCTGACTAGATGTTAGGGTGAAAGAGAGCATTACACACAAACGGGCATAGATGTGTACTTTGGTACGATAATTCGATCGTGTCAACTTTGAAGCCAGTGGTGTAGCTGTCAATACCGCTGTTCCACAAGAACATATTCCAGAGTTCAGCTTCCACTGGTGACATTGACATGCACTGTTGGTGAGTTTTAACAAACGCGCATCCATTTAAATGAATGTACTTCGACCACATGCAAAAAACTTTCACTCACTGTCAACCAATTCCCCGACGAATTAGCAGAAAACAATTCTATTGGCTGCAAATTCATTTCCCAGGATTTCTAACCTCTTCTGTCTATCGCCCTATGCCATGACGTGCGTTCTGTGGATCCTTCTTACGAGGTTCGAAGGTATGTATAGACTTAAGTGACCAGGACATGAGTGACAGTGAGATTACAATTGTGACGACGGACAAAAACCTGTGTCAAAACTCCGGTGTTTTTGATAAATAGTTTGCCATTCTCGCAATTTGAAAACTCAATCATTTTTGACAGGAAACAGAACAAAGCGCGTAATTGCTAATGAATGGTTAACGTTAATTGCAGGCATTTTTGGAATGTCTGGCGGAAATAATTGAAGGGTTGATTGTTGTTGTTTTATGCCTTCCGTCCAGAGGAAGTGCTCTTTGGCCTGTTTTTTTGAGTTAGTACTCCAAAACTAGACAATCAGTTTTCGGTTACAAAGTTAGTTAGGACCAATTCGATGAGTCCATAAAACTTCTTCTGACATACATCAGTTTGTCTAAAAGCACATCGGTCGAACAGTGAGCTTGTTTTTTTCACAAGTGGTTACTTTGAATCTAAATCTGTTACATAATCAATAAATGAGGCAACATAAACGAGGGATCAAAAATCATCGTTTTCTACCTTGACACGTCACTAGTGTTCTATCTAACCAGAAGCTTATGAAACACCGAAGCAGGTAAGAAATATGTGTCAGAAGACGAGTTGTTCAAACCTGTGTTGAAATGCTGGGTGAGTATACACACAGCTCAAATGATTACCTGTCTATCATTAGTCGATACGAAAAAACCAGTAATATTGCGTACGGTTTTTGTGCACGAATTTCTCTCTAGTATATCACCTATTAATTAGTTATCAGTCTAAGGAGGCAGTCTGAACACCGTAAGAAGTATGTTACAGATGGACAGATTAGGATATTAGAAACCTTTATGAACAGCCGGAGATGTAAGCGAAGGGGCAAACTTACCGAAGGTTGGACAAATTGATGGGCATCTGTTTCTGTATTCACTGGACTGAGTTTGCTTGACAAACAGCGTCAGGTTCATTGAACCGTATACCTTTCTTTGTTGTCGTGTGAAAGATTATACGAAAAACTGCATACCTCTGTAATGCAGTTTCCTTAATCACTTCCTGTTGGCAGTTAGAATGGTGGCAATTTTGAAGGTACATAGCCATTTCGGATTGTACTCTATTCTGTTACACTCTGACAGTTTTTGATAAAGTTTAAGCTTGTTTTCTTATAGTTTTTCTACTCTCGATCTATCACAAACATCTGAGGCCTTAACGTAACTCTATTCTAATCTGCTTTATGTTAAGTCATTTGAAGGCTGGTTTATTATCCGTGATCTTTGTGACCTCAGTTATCAAGCCTGCATTCCTCGCATTTTCCTACCCTTCAGCAATGTATGCAGTGTATCAGTTTCACCGCACTATTTGATGGTATGGGTGATAGTTCTTTGTGTAGACGATGATGCAGTCTTCTTTTGAACTTATTTAGAGGAGATAATTGTTTTAGGCGACAAATGCATGGCTGCAGATGCGATTCACCAAGTTGCAAACCGATACTTGAAGGTGAACTTGTGTAGGTGAGTTTCTGTGTATCATTGATAAGACGTGTATGAGTGATAACGTGCACCTGAATGCTGCTCAACTCTAGATTAGGGATAAAAACGAGCATAAGTTGAGATTTAGATGACATTACAAGTCTACCTGTGTTTTTAAACATCCTAAGGCACGGTCCCTATATAGTCTTCAGAAATACGTGAGACCTGCAAGTAGGTATGAAGTGGCATCTTAGGGAATGCATTGTCTCGGTTTTCACAGCTTTGACCCATTACGTTGTTCATACAGTTCACACAGCTACAACCTAATCAGCAGTCGTCTTGTCTACTTGTATACAGTCATATGCGGTGTGAGTAGCAGTGAATCCAAACTATGTTCAGTAACCACTAATCTATTTTCAGTTGTTTCACTTTTAATGAGTCAACTGATCAGTTATCCATCTTGCAACCTATCCGGATTGATGGACAGTTTAGATAACCCCTTAATACACCATACAACCACCTAAGTCATGTCTAAATTACAACCAGGCGGTGCAACTGGACCAGACAACGTTTCGTGGGTCTTTCTCAGTGACTGTTCGTTTCCAACAGTTCCACTGTTGGCTGCTGTGTTTTTAAGCTGTGCACATTAATGGTAGATTGCAGACAGTGGACGAAAAGTTTGCATCATACTTCGGCCTATTACCTACCAGTCAACTTTTCTGAAAGATAAATATCCTGATTCTTCCGAAAATAAAATCACAAACCCCAGTCAATAATGAAACGCTGTATGATTATCGGATATACGAATGTACCCTAGACTAATTTGCTCCTCTGGTTCGTCTTATTTCCTGTTCGGCTAACGAAGGTTGTGGAGCTGGCTGATGCAGCTCTCTTTTGGAGTTCAGTAATGCTTTTGTCATTCACCGCCAAAGCGTTTTCATGAACCTCCTCTAAGAACCTGTCAAAAGCAATTGCACTGGTGAATTGGTATTTGTGATCTCGCCTGGTTGCATTTTGTCGTTACTCGCCAACACTTAAGGTGTCCGTTAAGGTAAGTCGTTTTCTGTATAACCTGTCCACCTCTAGAGTCAGTGTGGAGGTATACACTTAAATGACTATAGAAGCAATATGGTCCAAGAGGATGTCGCTCAGTTAGCTTCCTAGCAATTCACTGGAAATTGTAGAATTTGTTTTTTTTTATGAGTTCAGGGATTCAAAATTTTTGACTACCAATGCGAAGTCCGCAGCTAAATATTAGTGAACAGAGAGATTTTTGTCTGTATAGATTGAACGTGACTCTTACCTCATCGCATTTCCTACATTTCCATGGATTGTTCAGTCAGGCCTTTCCTAAAAGGAGTACTAAATTCGGGGATCATACTATTCAGAGCTCTTCACTGGTGCATACTCTTGTCACTGCTGAGAGTTGAACTCTGGCCACACATTTACAAGCGTACCATGAGGACAATTGTGTTGCTGACCGAACATCATACACGACTCAGTTATAGTATGCAAATTCATGGGTATATTTGTTTGGTAGTAATGATCAAATGGTTGAACTGTTTATAGATATGAAAAGATTGCGAACAGCTACGCGATACTTCATTTATAATGACCGAAAACACCTATTATTTACCAACAAATCAGGACAGAAAACATATAGATTGTGATATGTTAGCATTTCGTTTGTTCTCATCAGTCGCAAATTTAAAACATGCCAGTTACCTACATCTTGCTGATAAGGATAAACGCGGACTAGACACGTTCGCAAGCACATCAAGTATCATGCAATCAAGGTTTTGCAATCCGATAGATTGTCTCAACCAATCTTTTGCACAGAACGTCTGGTAGCAGCAATTTTGAATCCCATCCGCAAGGTTTTCTCCCCACACCACTTGCAGGACTCTTTTGAGTTAAAGGAAATCTCATAACACACCTCGGTAAGTAGATGAATGTTGATTCCTGTTTTATAAATGTTTTCCTTCTTGAAACAGTTGATATTGTGTGGGTTTATCTTTAATCAGAACTATGACACAAGTATTTCGTTTGAATACCCCAAAGATCTCAGTCTATTGCAAGCAGAAGACACTGGTTTTGATTTTGCAAGACTTGTTTACGAACATGCAGACAGTATTGCTATGAGTAGTCCGTTAAGCACAACACCAGCGTACATCTTCGTAGGAATGAGTGAACGGCAAATCCTGAATTCTATAGCCAACTCGTTATCGTAGAAATGATGTGTTGAGGATATTTCACTTTTTATTGATTTTGCTCAATTTTAGTTTGGTTGTCAGCTTCCTTAATATTGATCACCCCAATCTATCTTTACCTCGCGAAGTTGAATCGAACAACGGAATCTTTCCTAGATGTGTTTATTACGAGACCTATGGATTACACGCTGCAACGTTTAGTTAATCGCAAAGTGACATGGTGTTTTTAATATATTCAGTTTTCAACTTTGTTCCTACTGTATACAAACGTTGTTTGGTTAATACATTGTTTCACAGAGCTAGGAGTATCTTTACACTTAGCAACCTGCAGACAAAACAGGAGTGTCTGAACCATACCCTCCAGTAAGTGGATACCTTGATAAATTTCTCAAGACTCATAACACAGTTAGAACGGAAAGGCATATAAATGAAGTTCCGTATTCGTGGAATTCGTTTGTCTGTCAGGTGTATATAGACGACACTACAACAAAATGGTTGATGTTGAGATCAAAGACGAGCGAAAACAGACCGACAGTTGAAAAGAGTCAATGTTGGAGCAATCTCATTTCGGCATTTAGTTTTTTGGGATAACGAATCCCATTGTGGATTAGGAACGGTATGATAAATCGCCTGCTGCTTAATTAATGCTCGTTCTAATTATTGCGTATATTACTGATGAGTAGTTGGGGATTTGGTTTATTTTCAAGTTGACCATCACTCATATTTGATCGCAGCNATATGCACTACTGATGAGCTCTAATGAGAGCGAAACTCGAGTCTAGTGCTTCTTTTCGAAAGAAACTGGCTGCAAATTACATCTGAATGCGAAGGCTGCGATCAAATATTGCATATATATATTTATTTAATCCACCTATTAGATACGTGTAAGTTCCCGTTGACTTTGACTTGACTCGAGTCTACATTACTGTGTTAATTACCTTCGTTTTCAGATATCCGCATCTTAACATATTTGTTGTTTACCCGTTTGTCCCATCCGATACAACAGAACACAGACATCGTTGGTGGAGCCACTGACGTTTGATAGTCCTAATATGACACCGATCACACAATTCTGTATAGGTGTGTTTGTGATCAGAGGAATAATGCAGACAAGTGACACTGTGTGTTGTCGAGACCATTATTTTTCTTGTCCTGAAGCCTGTGCATCCGTGCGATTTATCGAACGGTAAGTTGCTCATGACACACTCCGATTCTAATCGATGTTTGTACTCATTCAAGAAAGGTGACAGTTTGTTGTCGAATGACGGTGATATAACATTGTCCTGATCAGACATAAACAATTCAATATTGATGTAAAACGAGTAACCAATTACCTCGTGAACTCCCAAGACACTTTGGTACCTGGTTCAGCCCCTAAGCAAGAGGATGTGTGCAGTGCTTACTCAGGACGCTGTGCACCGCATTCACTGGTTTAGCTGACTGTTTGCATTAACTTCTGGCGGCGCCGGTGCCCTCTTGGATATGCAGATGATTTCAGGTTTGTTTTAATCAACGTTTCAAATGAAATCACATTGCTAAGACGCTCTTAAGCATCTTATTCACATGAACTCTATCCTACCGTTTATAAATCGAAAATTAAAATTTGTCATAATGTGCAGCACACTCCTTAAGTGACTACTGAAGTACAAAATAGTTCCGACTGCACACCGTTTGAATGATACCGTCTTCATTTTCAAGCCAAATGCCGGTGCCAGACGGTTTGAGATTGTTCAATAATTGTATGGCTGTGGTAAAGAAAATGAACAGCTAGCCTTGAATCTGTGAACGATTTCAAACTGAAGTTTTCTGTTTTATTCTCTCACATAACACTGAGCGCAAGTAAACGTTTCTCATATATGTAGTACAATGAATAATTCTTACTATGAATGTTTAAACATAGGCTACTAAGAGAACAATGAATCTCAGGATAAACACTTATCCCCAAAAGTGGGCAAAAGCAGGTCAATTCTGAATGAAATAAAGATACCTGAGAGGTAGATTAAACTAAACCGAACAAATTATGCACATACCGGATATCCCACCAGCAAACCTGCTTCCATCAAGTAAGAGCGAATGACTAAACCCGAGTTTTAAGTGCTCGGTCTACTGTGAATACATATATTATTATCGGTAACTAATTAACCACTCCGTAACACGGCATCATATTCCGTGATCATTTAGGATCTTCTAGCGTCATTCGGTCCGCATCCCCATGAACATCAATCTGTGCCACAACTGTCCTAGTTACCATTCAAACAAAATCCAACAAACCGCATAATGTGTACGTCTGCTGTTTGGCATTTGGTTGACTGTTTGCCTGTGTAAAGTTGTTATCCTAGTTACCAGCTTGTTGCTACAGGATGCTCAACAATCTCCTGTTAGCATGCTGCATACGTACTTTCTCTTCGTATTCCGTTTCTTTTTCATGCTTCAAGTGCTGTCTTTTTTTGCATTTTTGAACTGTCCAATAAATTTCATTATCTGAACAACACACACGTAACATCGCTGCATCGTGTTTTTTTTCGTTCCTCGCAAAGACTGACTTAAGAACATTCATCGATGTGGATTTTTATCGCTTAAAGAGACTTGGTCTCTTTTGTGTTTTGTGAACTAACAAAAAATAGTGAACAACAAACGGATTACTATCGCACCAATCATTTGCATATGTATGAATGACTAGGGTTCATTCATATATTAAAGAAACCACCTGCTGTTATATTGCTGGACATTTATGAGATCCTTAATTCAATTGATGGGGCTACATTTTCTGAAGAGTGTGCTAAAAAATTCTATGCATATCTTCCTTTTGTGGTGGTGTTTTGTCAAACATTGAGTCTCACATTGAGTGGGGTACAACAGAGTTCACTGATTTCTTCCTTCGTGTTTACTCTTGTACTAAACAAAGAATCTGAGCGCATTTCTATTAATCCTAGTCAGAAGACATGAAAATGTTGTGGTGCCTCAAAGTTCTAAAGCTAGTATATATCCGGTGTGAGTCACAGACAACCAGAAACACTATCAGAAATCCCAGGTTACACTTTCTTAGCCTTGCATAATCTTTGAACTTGTAGAGGTCAAGATACTTTTACCGTCCTGAAAACGCTGGCATATATACTAGTGCAAGATTTTAAGCTGTTTGGGGTGATCAAACTTTGGGGGCTTTACGATTAAGACACCTAACGATGAGCATTCACTCAGGCGATTCCTGGCCAATAGCGGCTGTTTGCAAGAATACATGTTGTTGTTCATTCTTTGCTTTCTTAATCTACCTGGCATCATGTACTCACGGATGCTACTCTATGCTGTTGATACAAGGTTCTGTTGAGTTCTACGTTGTCAGAAAAAGTGAAAAACCTACGGAACGGACTGAACTGTCTCACTTCATGGTCCACGGAAAACATCTTGTCGGATCATGCCAACAACTGTATAATCAGGTGTGTTCACGATCAAAACTGTGCTGGCTACTACCGCGGTGACACTAAACTACAGATATTAGCATGCGAACACCTAGAGAATCCTAATGACAAGCGGAATGGGTTTGTCTAAAAACGGTGCAGCTATGGCTAAAAATGGCATAAATGACCTTGAACATCTCAGG
This sequence comes from Paragonimus westermani, assembly GCA_008508345.1. Taxonomy (NCBI): domain Eukaryota; kingdom Metazoa; phylum Platyhelminthes; class Trematoda; order Plagiorchiida; family Troglotrematidae; genus Paragonimus; species Paragonimus westermani. The sequence goes on along the minus strand of QNGE01001104.1, from coordinate 37,008 downwards.
ATTGATTTGCGGGACATTCGGCACAGTGGTCTTTTTCACTGCGTTTGTCTTCGTAATCTAAAGCAGACATACGAGCCTACCGTCCATACATTTTGAAATAAGATATGACACTTACTGCAGACGAAGCATCAGGCTTCGGAGATTTTCCAGCCAAAGAGATAGGTGAAATTAGGTCATTTGTAAACACCTTAGGCGAATACAAAATTTACTTCGTAAACATCCCAGACCCTTGGTCATCCACTGTCATAACTCCTTCTACTAAACGATACTGAATGCCTTAGAGACCATTTGCTGATGATGGATTAGTGAACGGCCAAGTTGCTATAGGGACAGAACTAATTCGTACCAAGAAAGTGTTCACTTTAGAACTCATTACTCAACTCTGTGGTCACAAATGAATCGTTTGAGAATTTTGAAATTTTAATAGATAAGCACACATATGAAGGACAGACTACACCAAAATTTTTCTGACTATTATTCTAGTCCAGTCCTACAGGTCATTAAATGCCTATATCTAACTAAACGTTATTTCAGTGTATTTCAATGCTAGTTGTCAGTAGAGCTGCATGCCAGCAGCTTCCATGCAATTTCCTTTCCTCTGTATCCATAAATCGGTTAACATGATATTTCCGCGATCGAAACACAGACAGTGATTCAGTGATTGATACGCGGATTCGGAGCCGATAACCCAACTTCTTTGAGTCGATACGATTCTTCTTGTGATATCATAAGAGTGTTAGCTTTTGTGAAATACAATCGTAGAAAAATCTGGTCCGGTGTCGCCTTCTGTAAATACAGTGTCAACATGGCGGCAACACATGTGGGAAAAAGTAAGACCTCATCGTTCACCCATTACTTCCGCCTGACAGACAAACTTCCAACAAAGCCTTAAACTGCATTCTGGGATAGTTAGTGAAAGGCTATTCCAGTGGGTGACCACCCATTGTCATAAAAATTTTGGTCTGACAAGTGTTTGAGGAACGCACAAACAAAGGTCTTTCTCACTCCTATGACAATCTATGCACCCATCAACCTGTTGAGATAGGCGTATTGTGTACGCACCATTTCGACTTCAGGTTAAATTCCAAGTGCTATTCGAAGACAAGTGTTTAAGTTGTTGTAAAACTTGTGGCATTATATGTAACGGTCTGCAACTGAGCGACAGCATAATCAGCTTGAAAGAGCCTAGCATACTGTATTAGCATTGTTGTGAACTGAGGATGTGGATGGCACAGATGTTGTGCATTTGAGGAAATCAATACACGAGTTATGCGTCTGAACCTGACTACGAACAAAAACACTCATTTGCATACCACGCTCATCTGAGAATGTTCCGGTCGCTTTGGACATCAAGTCCCAGTTCCCTTATGTGACAAAAGCCATTGCATTTGACACTTCCCTCCACTGACCCTTCCCGTATCTATCCCGTATTTGTCCTGCGGCCGTTTCGGTCCATGCTGTCGCCTCGCTACTGAATAGTGATGATGTAAGTAGTATAGTGCGACCGTCTGTCCTCAATACAGCATGATCGACTCCCAGAAATTAGCTGACGGGTTCGAATCGTGAGGTAGAATGGACCGACACACGAAAAAGCAAGCCAGTTGGTATTCTTCTTAACAACCGATGGTCTGCATCTGTATTTATTACTAAAGTGCTTGGTGTAGTAAGGATCAAATTTCTGTTTTATTCGAAACCTTCAACTTCATTGTCAATAAATGAACTGAAAGGTTTGCTGTTGCGGCACGTGTTTTTTATACAAAATCCAGGTCACAGAACGCGCTGGTTAAGGTTACTTGGAGAGGATGGCCTCGCTGTTGGTTGTGTGAGAGCACACCACGACTGTCCAGGTCAAAGAATACACTATTTCCCGAAGTTCAAATGGTTTTGACCCAAACGAAAGGAATGGCTTACGTAAACTCGCGAGATGCTTGTTTTCTTCATAACACGTATGTTGGTTGAACACATGACAAGTGATTACGTGGTGTCTGACAAATTTACAGAAAACAGTACACCACTATCTATGCTGTGGTTCTATCTTCAGGTCAGTCGAAACATTTTTTGTTCATGTGCAGGAATTCAGTGATAAAATCGCCTAGTTGTTCACTTTGGCTAGGCAGTTCTAACAAGGAACTCCTCCATCTAATTTTCTTATGTATTATACTTTCCGGTACTTGGTCAAGTAGTTTGTCAGCATCTGTAAGATTTGAGCATGCTCCCCTTTATTGGTGAATCGACTGGTTTCTTACACTTGTCAATCATATTTCACGACATTTTCCTCTGGGAGTTCATCACAGCTCAGCATGGCTGACTAATCAAGGCAAACACACGATAAATGATTTGAGGGGAAGAGAATGGGGGAAATGCTCACTTCCCTAATCTCAAATAAGTTGACATCTACTGAAGTCACAGCCTGACTCGAGGATACTTGAGAAATTCAATTTGTGTCAAAAATCATCAAGTAGAAGTTGGTATATGGCTGGAAATTAAACGGTTCTTAAGTCGGCTTAATGAAGAAGAGAGAACCGTAGTTGACTTCGTTCACTTAACTGCGCTAGTTTGTACATTAAGGACGGGCGTTTTGTAATCAGGACGATCGCGTATATATATATATATATATATATATATATATATATACTGGTTCTATGATTCACAGTGATGGACAGCTAGATTCACATTATACTTGGGGAAGAAATCAGTGGTTGATAACTTGGGAGAAGAACCGAAAAACGATCGATGAACCCAATGTTTGTATCGACTGATGTGTGCGTAGGAGGAAGACGCTGGATGTTGCTACTAGACGCTACTGTGATACAGTTCCCATTCGTTTTCTATCACTCTCATCCTCATTAAATCTTCCTAACACCGATGACTCAGGAGCGTCACCAAATTACGCTTAGTAAATTATTATCGAAACACTTGTCAGCCACTACAAATTTCACTCACATTTGTCAAAACAACAACTCACTTCAATCACATTGTTATCGTGACTGATTAATTAATTCAGAAAGATAGGTTTGTGGCCGAAAAAGGAGAAAGAATTGACTTCATGAGCGAGAAAAAATACACACCAGTGAACATGCAGATGTTACTGAATCCTACAGTCACATAACCCGGCCATCCAAGTTAAATTTTTCACGGATTTGGCCACCAGTTTCTCCGTAACTCCAATGGAGTGCAAGGTTTGTAGCTCGTGAAGTATGCTGTGAAAAAGATTTTCATGGGGCCGACCAAATTATGAACCCATTTACTTGTTTCTGTGAAACTAGTTACGTGGATCGTACGATCAGGAACCTATCTGAACGTTTCCGTAGGCATCATCCAACCCGGATCAACAGCGGAGTCACCAAGACAATTGCCAGCTCAGTTGTTAGACATCTCGTTGATACAAACCATACTGTCAACCTGGACTCCTCTTTTCATCAGATTTACGGAGTCAACGACATTCACTCAAAAGCTGTCAGATGCCGAATTTTGGCCACGACCGAAGCGGTCTGAATTCGACTGAATAATCCAATCTTGTGCGTACGGAAGCGGTTTGTGCAGGCGTTGAAGTTGTCATGACCAACCACTTACACTACGACCAACCAAAACGCCATAGTTTCAGTTACGTCATAATGATGACATAATCATATCAAAACGTTGTCTTGGTGTATGCCTATGACGTGTTTGACCTCACCTGAAATTGTCATGTTTTGTTCGCTTTGACCTGACAACTCTGTGTCATATAAATTTTGTGACTGGTCTTATGTTGAGTAACCGAAGACGAGCTTGTTCGCTCCACCATTTTTCCGATGATTACTTTAAGGATTTTTAACTGTCAACCATAGTGGATTTCCAGATCTCCTGTGAAGATTTCCTCCGTACGAATGACTCATCAGATGGACTGAGAACAGCAGTCAGGTTTGAGCATCAAACTGTTATCCTTCCTAGTAGACGCATACATGCATGAGTAACTAAGGTGTATTTCAAACTATTGTAGTAATGAAAGGTGAACATTTCCATAAACCTCGATTGCTTGAAAGCTCGCGTTTTTCCTGTTCAACTACTTTTCTTCTTTTCAAACTGAGGAGGTACTCAAAATTGTTGACTCACTCAATTTGAGAAATTTCTTTTGCTGGGCCTGTAACCACCAGTCTCTTTCTCGATCTAGAAAGACAAAAATCGAAAGATGTAATTCGGAAAACACAACCACCGTCTTTCTGATCAGCTTCAATTGCCAACTTTAACAAACAAATTAGATTAGGTTAGCCCAACGGACAGTACTAAGTCACACAATAAGTAGTGTGGTGAAAACCGCTTAAAAAGAAAACGATTTCAATGTTGATTCGGGTTGTATCTGAACGGGTAAGCTCAGTTTCAGACACGTAGTCAGCAGAGTTTTGACCGGATTCAACAGAGTTAAGTAAGTAAGCGAACAGTGATGAGTGGTTGAGGACACGGACTGTTGGTCGCTGGTAAGAAACTTTTTCTTCCTTTGGGGTTTCTTTTGCCAGCCATTCGGACACATGGTTAGATTTCTTTCAATTTACTTTTGGATAACGGACATCATGGTCTCAGATGAACTGTTGACTAATAAATCGAGAGCCGTTGAAAAGTGGCTTATTTACGTCGGTAGTCAGCGAAGGTATCGCTTGTGTTTGCCAGCAGTCACACGGAGGCAACGTGGTACGCTGATTGGTCTGTAGTCTTTAGTGTCCAGCAAGTCTGCCTGAGAAAAGCACAGCATCTCCGCAAGGCAGTTTACCAACCACAGAAGTTTTGATACAGCTTATGTCCACGGTTGAGATAGATGGTTTACTATGGTTTTGAATGATGTTCAACGAGCAAAAAATCTTTCTCATTGTTTTTGTTGGAAATTCTGACTCACTGTGAACAGATTTTGATGAACAGCTACACCTGGTTAGGCAAGATAGAATTTCACCGGACACCCTTTTGTGTTGTGTTGGCTGAAAGCATGCTTGGCCCTTGTTAGTTTGGGATAGACAGATAGTCTAACTTAACCAACTTTCTGGGAGACAGTTGAGTAGCATGTTAAGGAACATGGTTAGATTGTCTTGGAAACAGATTCGTGTGTTATGAGTACATGGAATCAGATTAAAGGTTTCGAGTAACCCATCGGCCGTGGGAAAAGTATTTTGTGACTCGAACTGAAATCACAAGTAAGCTCCACCGCCCTTTTCAAAGAGGTATAAGCAGAAATGACCGTAAATTTATGGGGCACATATATCTGTTGTTGAGATTAATTATTTCTGTTCTGTCAACAGATCAGAAAGTAACTTATAGAATGGTTGCAGGCAATATCTCTATGTCATGAGGTAAGCTCCAGTTTAACAACTTGACTGGTTCGTAGTGAGGAGAAGTGAACTTCGACAGTGTATGAAAACCGTTGGTTTTGGTAATCGGAGGTTGGTTGATAGATTTTTTACTTTAGAAGAGACCCAATTGTCGGAAACCAGGTTTTGACTGGACTCTAATCAGTACCAGGAACAGGGGTCCTACTGGGTAAGCTATGTGGTCACACCAAGAACTCATAAATGACACATTTGGACTCAGGTACCCAACTCTAATGTCGGCTGTGACCATAGTACATTCTGTCGTGAACTGCCTGGGAAATTGTGCCTAAATACTGACAGCTGTGGATGATCTGGTGGAATCCCTGTAATTCGTTGAGATGGATGGGTTACTAAACCCAAATATGAAATATCTTAGTTTTTGGCTTTGTAGCTCATTTGAAAAAACACTTGCACATTTCGGGTATGCTAGTTATGTCGCTGGTTCGAACCCGAGCAAAAATTCAAAATCCGGATCGTTAGATGCTTTTCAAATACGTGGACTTCGCTAAACAGAGATAGGGTGGGAAATGAAGACGTGTTGGAGATCGAGCTTGCATCAATATGGCGTCCATAGAAGAGAAGACTGAAGGACTATTTCTAAGTATGTTGATGTCAGTACGGGAACACAAATCAATCAAGAATATGGACTGAATTTAGAATTGTCCAGTCGGAAAGTTTCAGATAAATCCATCGATCAACACCGTTTTTCATTTTACAGCTACCAATAATAACCGTTAATATAAGGGAAAGTCCGTCGCATCAGGAACATTTCGACAGATTCCACTAGCAAAGCTTTCACAAACGGCTTACTGAATAGTCGTCATTATTCACAAAAATCCTCACTATTCACCCACGTGAACAAAGTGTTGTTACTGAAGGAAAAACTACGGAGAAGTTTGTGATCCGTAATCGCAACACAATGGATTTTCCACTTTACAACATCACATAAATAAGTCGGTTTAAAATTTTTGGCTTTCACAAATATATGGTAGGCCTTAAGTATTTCCGGGTCCAATGCGGTCTCTTCTACCAAATGAGGGGATCAAGTCGAACCGACTTTTCTGTATGCTAGTTCTAAGTTTGTCAGTAGAAATTGTCCTGAATCACGTTCAGGGTAAATTCATAGAAGGTCAGTTATCAACGTCGCTTTTATGTTTGACAGCCCGGGTTGAGAGTTTCAGTGTTCCGCCGTTCATCGAGCTTGACATTCAGATTACACACATCTCAACCTCAGTCTGTAGTAATTTGAACACTCAGCTGTCACTTCGATTGATGATAAAATGTTTGCAATTCAAATTCCATGCTCTATAATCAATAAATCACCTGACCATACCAAAAAATAAGAGGGTTTCCGAGATTGGGTTATGTAAAGTGTGCCTGATCACCTAATTAACACCTTGCGGCCAGTTTCAACTGATTTCCGGAGACGTCCAGTAAGAATCAACAGGCAGTTATTTATTGCGCATAAAATAAATTTGAGTGAGACAAAAATTGATCCTTCGGAACTAAACCTAATATTACAACTATCTCTGAAGTGTGCACAATAAAACTGTCAGAGTTACTTATCGCCTTCAGCACCACGAAGACGATTAAATTTTTCATCTGATAGCGGCTAATCGTGCTCAGTGGCGTGAATGTTGTCGTTGTTTGGCCGAGTTGTCTGTGAAGTGAGTGCATTTAATGACGTGGGACAGTAAAAGCCGTAAGGAAGCTGTCTCGCTGATGACGCCTTACTCTCACTTGCAGCTTGGTTGTTTGTTTTCAAGGTGTAGGCACCTTGATGCTGAATGTTTGAATATGGACGTAGTCATTCTCAGTAGTTAGGTCCCTTCTCCTCCCCTTCTTTCTTCCTTCTATCCTATATATATAGGGTTTGCTTTTTCTTCATGGTTGTGCGGCAGTTAAGCATTGGTGTGAACCACTGATGTATTGCTGTCTATGGTGCTGATGATGCTGATGATGATGATCATATGTCTGTACATGTATAACTGTAACGTACATGTACGATGACTTAATTTTTCACGCAGCCGTTTTCCCCCGTTAAACCGCAATTCTCTTTCTGTTAAACAAGTCAAATTGGATTATACTAGCAAAACACCACTTCTGTTAGTGAGTCGGCTATTGAAGCATATGAGAATAATAATTTTCAGTGGGTTCTGCATTTGATTACCTTGAAATATCATAGTTCTCGAAGAAATGTGGAGGAACGGAAAATGACTGAAATTGAAAACGACAAACCATGCGAACCAACACAGACGCGCTGAAGACCAGCTAAACAGTTTGGAACTCATATGTGTACACGGGTGATGAGTAAGCACATAGAAACATGACGGAATTTTTGCTATCAATACGCCCGTTGTCCATCGGAGTTTGTCGACAGTTGTTCATACCAAGTAGTTCAGTTCATTCGACGCGACGAAACTCACGGATCAACTAAGCGAAGCAGCTGGGCATGTTTGTGTTGCAGTTTGCGTGACCAGTTGATATTTTGTACAGCTAATGATTCGAGTGATCGGTCTCGTCGAGCAGACGAAATAATTCCATTGACTGTAGCGTAACCAGATAGCAAAAGGCAGAATGTGGTGACTGATCAACCCGATTCGCTCTCATAATTTCACCAAGCAATTAATTATCCTAGGTCATTTGTGTTGGCGCAACCACAAAACATGTTACTTGAGCACACTGAATTATTGGTCCTTTACTGCTGTTTATACTCGTAGGAAGAATAAATATCATCCACCTACAGATCGAACAAACGTGGTCATAAGTATGTTGAAACAAGGGCGAAATCAGGTGATTGCAGCACAAAGTGTGAAGATATCAAATTAAACCGTTCCTGAAACTGTATATGGTGCTTCAACCTAACTCACGTTAGGGATCTGAAGTACTTGGCCACTAAATAAGTAGATGGTTTGCCGCAAATCGCATTTATAACGAACGTCAATTACCGAGGTGAGCTTGGTTCAACTACTCACGTGATTTGATATGAAGAACATCGATCACTTCGAGGTTTTGATGAATGATGGCAGAAGTTATGCTGTATTTGAGCGGAGAACACCGATGGTAACGTTCTGAGTTTATCGAAGGACACGTGAAGTATGTCACGTCAGTATGAAGGAACATTTGCTACACTGATATGGACATCATAATACAGTCTGTCAAACACTTTGTGATAAAGATGTGTTGTAAAATTGTGTGGAAATCCAACGTGCAACCAACCATCCGTTAGTTCGTAGTCAACTTAATCTTGAACAATGGCTCAACAGTAATCGATAGTGAACGCGCTGATACGGTGTATATTCACACCTTAATCGTGTTATGTGCCCGGATAAATAAGACGTTTCCACCACGTGTATGTGCGGATACAGAACCTTAGTGTTAGCACCAGCGTCGCTGGTCTGTTCACTTGTTTAAAGGAAACACCGCCGCCATTTCCATCTACATCCTCATCATAGACGGCAAAGAAATCGATTACTCATCCCAGGGCGTAAATGTCCTACGGCAGTAGAGAAAAACCCATATAGGAGGCAAAAGAAAGAGAAGGTAGGCGCTAAATTCAACAACACAACGGTACCTGTAACTTGCAAGAAGAAAGCTGAGCTGAAACTAAAGAATAGAGTTCAGTAATAAGATAACCTTCTTGGAGCTTTTACTGTCCGGTCTAGCGTATTTACTACACACGTCCGTAACTGATCGATCTACTGACAGCCACCCCAAACCCCACTCCGTTCAAATCAAGTCCACACACATCTTGTAAGTTTGTCAGTACAATCTTTCTAATTAACAAATTGAACTCGTCAAGGATATACTCAAGCTAAATACCACGCCAAACAATGTCGCGAACCCTAAAAGCAGCTCTGTCTGTTCCATCAACTGCAGACACAGGGCTTACAGTCGGTGCCTGCCATGGTCAGCAATTCCAGCCCTCCAATACTGCTAGCGTTGGTATTACGTGCTACGTGTTATCCTATTCATTATCTGGCATGTCTGCTCACCATAGACACTGTCATGCAGTACACGCTAGAGCTCTATACCTCACTTTAAATACAACGCGTGGAATTAAGCTCACACGGTTCTCATTCGCTCACCTCACAAGGCGACCCGAATTCTATCTGCAAGACTTGCATGTCGTGATAAAACATAAAAGTAACAAGTCCAGAACCGTTCTCATGTCGGCTCAAATCACGTGTTCTCCCTCGACCGTTAAGTGATTTATCTGACTTACCACAACTGTGTTGATATGATCTCAGATAAGTTGAACAGTCGTCGTGCAACTTTATCGTCCAACATTTTGATTATTTTCAGTTGCATTTTGATTAAACTTTGAGTGTTATCTTACGTCAACACTAATACGGGCACCATTAACGTCACCTACTTTACAGACAGCTGAGCAAAAATGAATCATCCGCCACGCCATCCTACCTAGTTTCCAGCCCCCGACTTTCAGTCGCAAAAGCCACAACCTTGAAGTCTAACCCGATCGAGGAGCGGCTACCCGTTGGTGGTTGATTCCATTTCCGTACTCTTCGTTATTTTCTATCCATCTCGCGTCTCTGCGGTGTGGGCAGTGAACACACAGCAGGATAGATGACTAGCTGACATATTTGGCGCATGGTATAACCATCTGCCTGTGTGCGCATCTAAAAATTAATCAAACGAACTTGCAAGACATTCACAATCAAATATCCGCTTTATGATCTGGCCTTTGTTGACACACTGTCATCGCTCGATGGGAACGACGACACGTAGATATTTGGCATCCCAAATCTGTAAAGCCTATTCCGAAGTATTTAACAGATAGGAAGACGAATCAGTAGGAAATGAAGTTAAAATGTTGAAAATTTTTGTAAGAGTGGGTTACAGGCTCGTATTAACCTCACATGAACGAAACCAATAAGCTGAAGTAAAAATGCCTTTTATCGATAAGGTGAATTCAAAATATTTCGTTAAACGATGACTCAAGGAGATACTTAACTAGAATAATACCAAAAACTGTATATAGCTCCACTTGTTTTGGTTCAGTCTCTAACTATATGTACTATCCTGAATCAATATGTGCAATACCAAATCAAGTTTCAGCATGGCCGCCATACAACTGTTAAGTGACTGATATATTGGTGTTTACGCATTCTTCACAAACGATAGGTGACATAACAAATGCGGACGAATACCTCATACAGATTCGACCAGCGTCTGTGAAACTGAAAAAGATTGACGTTTACAGTTCTTGGACATCCTGATCCGTCCTAATGGTGGTGGCTCACTGAAGAGGTCTGTGTAGTGGAAGTCAACCGAGATTTGTAGTTACATACACTTGACGAGCTTCATACTGATGAGGAAAAAGGCATGCATTAGTTGAAACGTTGTTCAGATAAACAAACGTCGAAGTACTTAATCGAATTCGTAACCTACGGTTACCCTCAATACTGAGAGAACGACCTGTTAGTGCTAACTGATACCATGTCTACACACCTGTGTACATTTGCAGCGAATATGGCATTGGCAGAACCGCTAGGTAACTGAACTCTAAGGTGAAGGATCGGCTGGCAAAACGTGAGTACAAGCTTTCGGTCCTATCACTCTTGAGATCTGTTGATCACAGGCTATCAGATTAACCGTCTGTATCTAGCCTTATATGTACAAAACCAATCACATAAACAGTGGACTCCCACTAACCCATTAGTTTAGCACAATATTCGCTATCCCACTTGAGTATTAATTCTCCACCCTATTTCCCTGACCACACATAGTCTTGATTACTGTTATTTGTTATTGAACGAACGATACGAAATTCTACGAATAAACAGTCCCTCACTGCTTTGTTCAAGTATACGTACGTTATTTTCTTTGTGTTATTGATGGGCAAAATTTAATGATGAGAACTACACGATTCATATAATATACTAGAGAGGTGAATGGTCAAATCTGCCTACATAAAATACTTGCTTACCAGACATTTTCCAGCTACCTATATTACTACTAATTAGTTGGGCAGGTGTTTGACACGAAACGAACACGATTTAGCTAATTGGAACGTTCAAATTCAAGTGGATGTTTCACTAGACCCCAATAGAAAAAAAGATGTGGCGCGGGCTACGGTTCGTTGGTAGATCATATCCGTGCCACAACCGACAACTGAACTCACATCTAACTTCTCATGTATCTAAGCCCTCTGTCACGTTTGTTCACTACTGACGCTTTTTGAAAGAAAGTGACTAGACAACCAATCTGGACATTAAGACCGTTGTTTGTCTGCCAAAAACGTCAATCTCTGGGCTGTTGAGAATCTGGCTGAAAGACTGGTTTACTGATGAGGAAAATGACGGAATAAACATTTTTGTGGTGTTTGAAACTCACCCTATTGATTAAACGCTGAGGAAAAGGCTGAAAATCTTACAAAAGCAGAGGAATGCAAGTAGGTATTAAAACAGGCCCAGCAACTTCTTCTTGCATGAGGAACAAACGAACTTACGGTCAGATGGCCAGTTATCTGAGGTTCTTGACAAAGCCTGCCCTCTGATACCAGGCGGCGTAGGCCTGCCAACAGTAGGCCTACCAACAGTCTGGAAATATACTTCAATTGTTTGGTACAAACTACCGTGTCCTTCTGTTGATTAGTGACGATTGAGTGGTTATGCATGTCGGCAGATAAATCAGAGGATCAGGTAACCGATGAATGGTTGCAAAACGAGAACATCGGTATTTGCGTTGTTATCCACTCTGTAGGACACTTAGTCTGCATTAGACGTTTGAAACGGTCTTATGTCCTCAAACTGGATTAAAAGACGACCTTGACAAGCGCCCTTCATGTGAGGGAACAACGACGATCCTCATCAATCCGATTAAATAACAAGAATGGTGATAGAACCGACTCGAATAAAAAAAGTCTTTTCACTCAAAAGTATGTGACATTTGTTACTCTAAATTTTCAACGGTGATAGTAAATAACACGATGGCATAGGGAGAGTCAAAACTAGCATGATCACATGACAGAATTAAAATTCACTGGTGTTTTTTGCTGTCGCCTCGCTGGCTACTCCTGTGCTGACAATAATGTTGCTATGCTATCGTGCGAACAGTTACCACTTTTTCGACATTCTTTTCATCACGAATGTTAGTCGCTTTCGTTTCAAAAGAGTGCGAAAGATAATCTCCAAATGCTCATTTTCTGTTAACTTAAGAATAACTTACGAATATCTATTTTTGAAGTGTGCATTCAAAGTCATTTTAAAATGAATAAACGTGGTGTGTTCAGGTAGAAGCTTTAAACGGACTTGCAGTGTCTATACAGTGTTGTTCCCATCACTTATCTCGTACCAAGTGAAATACTGGCGCGAAACACGCTGCCACTCTGCAGCGAGTATGTAAAAGAACATCAGATGTATGATTGTTTGGTAGAGCAGTAAAACTATCCGGTCAGAGGGGGTTAGGTCACATACTTCATATATCATCTGTGGTCACCGGACTGAGTGTTAGCCATCGACACAACCGACGGTCGGACAATACCACGAAGTGGTTGACCAATAAAAATGTACAGTTTTAAGACCCCGACAGGTTGGAGTCCTAGCGTTTACTCAACTTACTTGACAGGAACGTCATTCTGTAGGAAATTTCGCTGAACTCAACCGACGGCGTGCCTCTGCACTTTTCCTTATACTTCGTTTCATCTTATTCAGTGTTCTGGTTTTCTTAGTTTCGTTGCTAATTGCTCCAGAATATTCCACTTAACTCGCAGCAAACGACGGATTGGACCATATAACACAGTGTCAAGCCTATTATATTTCAACAAGTAGAGGAATGAATACTCAAGTGAATGAACATGGTAGTACGATACGAATTTACTGGTTGGGAGATCTGAGACAATGTTGAACCAGCCACATTTTGTTTTCCGGCTGCGTAAATCATGGAGGGCTCTCATGATTGACACTTGACGGGCTGACCGTACCAGAGCAAACGGGTCACTAACGGTTAGGTGTAGTTATATCGTTACGGTTGGTGGACCCGAAACTATAGCCCTTTTTGTTCTGCAAACAATGGTTACCATCGATGAATTTGAAAGAAGCCAATGGTAGCATGTAAGATGTCTTACGCAATGACGTTTCGTTCGCATCTGATCGGTTACTTTTGTGAAATTAACATACACTTTATATAGTTGGGGAGCAAGCAGCTAAGCGAAATCAATCTAGAAATATTTGAAACAGATAGAACATGAAAACTGGTAGATGCAAGCATTTCGTATTGACTCATCAGTACCAAACTT
>QNGE01001104.1:0-21311 GCA_008508345.1 Paragonimus westermani | reverse complement strand
CGATCCATCATGTGCATTCAAAATCCTGTTGCGACATTCCAATCCGAGATTCTTACGGTTCGCTGAAGCAGTTGCAATAAATCGACTCAAACCAGCTCTCTGTGTTCAGAAACAACTGTTCGTGAACCTGACCCTTCCCTGGACTTAATGTCTTCTCCTAACTCGCTTACTGACTTTCCACCCCTCAAATCGAATGTTTTAGAAAAAGCCCACCCGTGTTATTGCAAGTTTGGTACTGATGAGTCAATACGAAATGCTTGCATCTACCAATTTTCATGTTCTATCTGCTTTGTTCAAACTGCTCGAGGGAAACAATTTTTTTCACATAATTGAAACAGTCAGTCAGGTGACCAAAGCGGAGGCAGCAAAATGCAACTGGTAGATAGTTTTGATGCAATAAGGGGGTGGTTAAAGATACATACATATGAAGTGGGGTAGGCCAGATATGGTTAGAAAAATTTACAGAATGGTTATCCCAAAATGTTTGTTGAAAAGTACTCCACTTCACAAACAACGCAGGTTACACCCATTACTGTTCCCCGCAAGCCTGCCTAACTAACTCTTCCTTTTAAAGGTGATAATGTTTCAACTCTGATTAAACGCCGTTTAGATGCAGCACTCAAGCACACATACAACGCCGCCCGACTGGTCTACGTGGATGAAACCACCCGTGTTCCAACTACACCTAGAAAGGACGTGGTGCCCATTTTCGCCCAATCCAATATTGTATGCACGTTTGATTGTTAGTGGAAGGAGATACGTCGGCAGAACCAGGAGGCACTTTGGCACACGTATCAACGAACACATCATCAGGAGACGATTGGTGGGAAGAAAATGCTTCATCTCGGCTGATATCCGGTCCAAACCGGACTGCCCAGTCGCGAGATTTGTGGTGTTGCTGCAGCCCCTCTTTGCCGCGTACAAACTACACAATGTTATCTATGAACGTCAAGAGCTGAACGACCGAGTCATGTAGCGGACATGAACCATGGGAACGTTAGCTATTCAGCAAGTGACAAACCGTACGATATTTACTTTGAAAACCGCGTTCAGGTTTTTAGGAACAAATGCTAAATAGAGTCGGTGTAATGACACTGATGACACACCGGTGACACTTTCGAAATCGTCAGAGGTAGTTTCTTACTACTGCACCTTCCACTTCATATCTTCATGTGAGCCGTATAGTTACTCACTTGGTGAGTTTGAAATATTGCCCCTAGCGAATTCATTTTTGAGAAGCAAATAGGAACACGTAACATTGGTTCGCACCTATGAATTTGAAATATGCAACAATCGTACGTGCGATGTCTTACACAATGTCATTCCGATCGTACCTCGTCTGTTACTTTTGCGAAATTAGCATACGCATCGTACTTCGGGGAACGAGACAAGGTAAGACAATCCACTCATTTTTGAGGCAGTCAGTCAGGTGACCAAAGTGGGAACGACAAGATCCATTTGAAGCGTATTCATCGACAAGAAGTATGGAGTTGATGCAGCGTACCGTTAGAGTGCAAGAGCTGGTTAGAAAATCCATACAGATCAAACGGAAGGACTAAGGAACGGTTAGACAATCGACCTAAGTCATCTGGTGTTTAAAGGAATACACACTGATTGGCATTGATTGAAGTTACGGTGGGAAATGGGGGTGCACCAGTTATTCGGTCTTGTTAATAGCGAATCAATTTGAAAATGCTGGTTTGGGAAATAATGTGCGAATGAGATGAAAACGACGTGCAACAATCACATTCTTACCAACTTGGCAAAGGGTTGGTCACCAGTTTTTTTTGGAGCATATATGTGGATTCATTTGATATATTGAAATGCTTCCCGTCATACTGAACGTCTGTTTCGGTTTGGGTTTGAAATACACTTTGGAGGCGATCCTCTGATCTACTGAATGTCCGGTCAGTAGGATATGTTTTGTAATGACAGTAGTCGATCTTCGAATTCGGGAGGCGCTCCGGCATGCGTTCGTTAATGAGTGCGTCGAGGTGCCATATATTTCTACCAATGTATCCGATGCCACACTCATTTAGAAAGAACCCATTGCTCCTTCTCTTCTATCCACATGTTGATCTTTCTGGACCTCTAGTACCCTTTTGACCCACAACGGTTCTATGATTTTGCCTCAAAATCATGCCTCCGCTGACTGCCGCAAGCATGATTAAGTTGACTGTGCTTTGCCACTTACCCCCACTACGGAATAAACATGTTTACTTCGCGAAACTAACCAATGAGATGCAACCCCAATGTCGTTTCTGGGGACATCTTTCGGACAGTCGTTTTTTAAGTTGACCATTGGAAACCCCTGTTTCAAACTTACTCCCTATAATATGTTTTGGACGATGAGCTAGTGACTCACTGATTATGTTGTTAAGGTTTTGATATCGCTGATGGGTGGTCAAACCGACCTTAATAATCTTATGTCTCAGAGGAAGAAGAATTAGGAATGCTAATCTTTTCCAATATACAGGTAGCAAACTTTGGCAGTTTGGGCATTATTGGTTATCTCAGCACAAATAATTATCCGGCCAACTTTTTGATTAGTAGGTTACTGTAAATTTATGATTTGTCCCAGTAGCTATTTTTGATGCAACCAGCAATTACAATCTATACCTAATTACTTAAACAACAGGTGTACTTGTGAAACATCTGAAAAGCTATCCACTTGCGCAATCTTGGCCTACCTTCCGTCAGTTTTTATCAGGCGTATTTACATCAGAAATTACTCGGCAGTTAGTGCAGGTCACCATTTGATTTGGTTTATGTTGCCTTTCACGAGTGGAGACGAGTCTAGGAATACACTGACTTAACTCTTTAACGAGCACAGTGCACCAATTACACTATTTCTCGGTCTTTCGGCGGCAGTTTTCTAAACACACCTTTCCATGACAAAAGATGACTGCGCTTAAAACCTTGAGAATATGAAATAATCAATTAGTTAATCCAAAAATATATAGGAGCTGCCCACGTTGTTCAGTCGGTGAAGATGAGATATTGAAATTGCTCAGCCCTTAACTCCGGTTTGCCATACTCTATGCGGGGCATTTGCCCGTTTGCGTCGATCATCAAGGTGATCTTTGTTGATTTATAGATTTCGCGTTGACGATTCGGTGGTGTACACTGTGAGTTGCATAGACCAGCGACAAAAATGTCAACTTCACAAACACGATGGTCACCGGATATCCCAGATCCAAACAAGGAGATGACAACGTATTAGTGAGTTTCAATGAGAGAAAAATTCCCCTATTGATTTTCAACTGCAACCATTCGTGTAAGCAGTTGTGTAAGTATGAACGATGTGGTTGCACGTGTTAATTGATCCGTGTGTGAAAGGTAACCAGAGTGAACAATTATAGCAGACTATCCGAAAGTAGGAGACACGGGGATGAGACAAGATAGTCAAAGATATGCATCAGGACTGACTGCGCTACCTACGGTCTGGATGTCAACATATTTAATTATTGACACGTTGGTCCTACTTGAAGCGAGCCACAGTGGTAGTAGACGAAGTACAATTGGACTTACAAATATGTACGTTTTTGGCGGTTAGTATCCTAAGTATTTTGATTGATGCTGTCGGTTGCATACAGCATAATACGACTGAAGCAATGTGATGTGGCAGTAAGATACTGTGAACTATTCACGAAACACAACTACTACAGATTGTTGCACCTAAATGGCCAGTGGACAATTCCGACCAGAAAAAGAGCACAGGGCAATCGATATTGATACGATATGTAACTCACGGTCCTAGGACCTATGGTTTGATAGTTGAAAGGTTGCAAAACTTATACATATACCTGTGATAGTAAAGGGATTAGGCATGTCAGTTATTCAGGCCACTAGAGACATAGTTGATGTACTGTGATTCGCGGAGTGTACTTATACATCAAACAATCTCCACATGAGGCTGTTGTCTTAATTTTTGTGGACATTGACATTACATTGCATGTTTGGATAAATTTTGCTGATAAAACAGAGCTCTTCCAAATGTATAAACTTCATTGAGCGTGCCACATAACCTGACGTCTTGATAAGTCAAACCGTTCCTCTCACTATATTTTCCGTTTGATAGAACGATATGTCCACATCCTCAATTGCGTTCCGTTCTAACCACACAGAAGATAATGTAATCAGGTTTTTAACCAATACCTTATTGCTGGTGTCTGTGGATTTAGCTGGCTGATTAGCTCCTAACTTCCTTTCCGGCGGTATCTTCCAGCGTCAAGAGACTTTGTTTGTAGCTCCTCAAAGACTAACATGTTCCATAGCTTGCTTAGGATAGTTAGCATAAGAGGAAGGGTGAATGCTTACATTTCTGCATGACCCATTTGTGTTAAATCTATGAGAACACTAGTTGGGATTCACGTCAAGTAAATGAGTTGAACAATCGTAGTGAGTAACAGGAGTGTGCACTGTGACCCTCGTGCTTGTGAGATTAGTGTGTTAACCACAACGCGAGTAACTTCACAATAGGCATGACCGAATAAACGATTGGACAGAACAGAGTAATTCCGCTCACTTTCTTTTCGAAATGATCGGGCAAGCTGAACACTATTCAGAGAAAGTTGTGGTTGAGCGTTTGGGTTTGATTATTTGGTCACGGTTGTCGTGAGGTTGCTGGTGTTGTGATTAATACGCTAGTCCCACAAACACGAGGATCGAGGTGGGAATTTAGGCTCGGACAAAGATACGCACTACTGATGAGCTGTAAAAAGAGAGCAAAACTCAGGTCTATCGCTTCCTTTTGAAGTGGGCTAGCCGATAGGTATATCTGAATAAGAATGCTGAAATCGAATAGGGGTAGCATTAAATTTTGAAATAGTTTAAATCCTCGAGCCTCCATTGCAAAAAATTTTGAACAGCAAGGTTTGATTGACTCCGTGACCTTTGAGCAAATTCGATCAACTAGAACAATACTGCCGATATCATATGTTTTGTTGAAGGTCCATAAAGAAGAGTGGCAACCGTGTTCAAATCTTGATATATATAGATCTCCATATAGCTGGTTGGTAGTGCCGTGCACAAAGGCATAGCCGTGTATCCTCTTAAAGTCACATGCTACTGTTAGTTTCGAAAGGCAAGAAAGTTTTCCTTTTCTGAGTACAATATGTGTTTCAGAACCTACTGTCCGCAAGAATTCGGCTACTTTCCTGAATATATTCGATCTGAAGGTTCAAACATGTGTTTACCCGAGGTCGTACTTGAACAGCTGATATTAACTTGTTCTTGGAACGTACAGGTTCAGATTGATGGACAAAAATGCAGTCGGAGGGGTTGCGTTTTGATGGGGTCATCGTTGACAGGTAGTTTCATGCCGACCCTGGAAAGAGTTACACTTTGTTGGGCTATTGAACGCAAAATTTTCCGTAGGATGTACGTCGAATATACCATCTACGTACTTAACAGATCTGTGGAGCTTGATAGCCGGTTTGTTGTGACGAAGACAGCACATTCTGACCTCACTTTTACACCGGAAGCCCAGAAAAACGGATTAACATCCTTCCTGAATGTGGTGCCCAGTCGTCGTGCAGATGGGTCATTTCGGATAAGTACTCACAAGATGAGGATATGGGGTGGCCAAGATCTTAATTTTTGCAGGCACCTACCTCTCAAGCAGAAAAGAAACCCTGTTCACAGTTTGGCACACGGAGCTATGAAGATACATAACAGTGACACGATTGAGCCAAATACGGTATTATCACAAGAGATGTTTCTACAACACGCCTATTCTCTGACATTTATCGGCTAACACATGGAGCTGATATCACTGGAAGTCAGATTCCTATTGACGGAGAGGAAGTTAGCTTGAATTACGCTAGACTACAGAGGTGAACTGATGACTCACAGAATGAATAACGCAAGTGAAAATACCTACACTTTCGCACATCAGAGAATTGTATTTAGATCGAACCCGATGGTTTCCGTGTGGCTCAAAGATAGGCTGCCTAACTGTGTGTCGTCTTACTGCGTTTACTCTTTCACATGCCCGTTTGGAGTAGGTTACGTCAGTCACACAACTAAGCTCCCTTATGGTAAAACTGGTTTCGAGTGCACACATCGTTGACTCGGGGTCCGGGGTCTCGTCAGATTCATCTTTCCAGTTCGTTTACCGCTGGCTTTGATGTCAGTCCAGAAGACTGAAAAGTCCGTTCATCCGAAGATGAATACTTGAGAAATACTTCTTCTCAAAGATAATGGAAAAAAACGATTGTGTTCCAAAATTCCTAAATAATGGTACTTATTTTATGTCTGAAAAACTTAAAACTCACACGATGTTCTTAGTGATGATAATGTCGAGTCCTTCTTACATTATCACGCTCATTTAAAAAATTACACATTTGATTTTCGCAGAAAAAAAACCGGCCAAAACGCTCAATATGTGTATTTTCATGTTTGGAGGATTGCCCAATAAAATGTAAGCACGAAACATGAAAACCAACCACTACCTAGGCTCATTAAATTTAGCAATCATTCTTTGCCGTGTTATCTGGTGAGTGTTGTTCACCAGGTGCTTGATGCTGAATGCATTTTTTTCATAGTAGACTGAATGAACAAGTCACAGCAATTGATCGGTGAGTGACACTAAAGTATTTTGTGGATTCTCGTTACCTCAGTAAAGTTTGTCTAAGAATATTGTCATTCCAACTAGTCTCTCCAGTATTTTTTAACCATTCATATGTTTCTCCTCTGTAATTGGTGTAATTATGTTTTGATAGTAGAAACCCGTACACAAAGTACTGTGTTCCATGTTCCCACATATTTGTTTGAACATTTGATGTAGATGTTGTAGAATGGCCTTGTCCATATCATGTAATCCTTTTTCATAACTGACACATTCGTAGAAACACTGCAAACACTATTGGAAACAGTAATCCATTTTGGTTGTACAACCCCCAACCAAAACATTGTCCATCAAATTTACTGCTGTATTTCAGAATCGTTCACATCACTGTCGATTTCGGCAATCCAGTTTGGGTCACCATGGTGTACGTGCAAACCAAAGCATAGCATATATTGCAAAAAGGGGGACGTGCTACGGATTTACATTCACCTAGCTGTCAAGCATCGGCCGTGCCTTCAGTTGTGATCTAGTATGATTGCTGAGCTATCGTCATCCCACCTCATTGTTGACTACATGACTGGGAAATCGGACATGAGTGGTCTTACGTTCTGTTCTGTTATCGGTCGTTCCTCTGTAGTTGTGGCTACATCAATGTCACGCAAGTAAGCATAACATATTCCGTGAATGATAACAAGTTTGACCAAGTCACCGCAGGTGGAAATGTTGATTGGGCGTTTAGATAGAGTTACAAAATTAACGAGGCACATACGCAGATGCTTCGAATCTATCGAAGCACAGATGTTAACTACACTGACACTGAAGTAACTAAGTTCTGTAGTTGATTGTTCCACAAACGATGTTCATGCTTCGACACGAAAAGTCTGTACACCCCCCCTGATTATCTTCAACTTATTACGTGTCAATACAGCTTTGACTGCATATGAGCTATGTATTCTACCGGTGATAGGAGGTGAAGTTTAGAAGCGGAAGAATGACTCCTATTTCACGCAGACGTTCACCAACTGATTCCGATGAACTAACCGTGGGACTTTGACTAAAAACAAGGAGGGATTAACAGTAGCAGCACATTTAAAATATTCTTTTGCCTCTACAACGGAAAAGACAGTATAAACCCTCAAACTTGTCAGTTTACACCTCAGTTTTGTACCGTTCGAGAAGTCAGCTCATTTGAACCAAAACTCGTTCCTCGTAAAACGTCTGTCGGTTCAAACGAACTCCTATTGACACATGAAGAAGATTGATGGATTTCTTAAACATGATTGTTTTTTGTACATATTATGAACAGATGAGCTACGACTGACGCCCTTACAAGCAGGATATTCATTTTGTCGAAGTGTGTTTGGTCCGGTTTTTCTTCTATGTGTGAAATGATGTGGAACGTTGAATTCCTTGAAGTGTGTTTGGCTTGTTCTTAGGAATTCAATCGTAAATTTGTTTTCTCTGCGTTTTGTTGTGTGTAGTGAATAACCCTGATGAACTTTTTTCAGCCACTTCCTCACGAAAATCTTTTTTTCCCAATAACTATAATTGTTTACCCACTAAAAATTTCTTACCTGATATTGTTCAACACGCTGTAACCATCATCTCCACCTGATTGTATTAATGAGCCGATTCTGCGTCGACCGGAAGCCAGCTACGTAACCGTTTTTGGTTGCTCCACTGTGAACATCTTTTCTGCTGGATAATCTGACTGTTCATTTGATTCAGATGCAAGATGAGAGTGCGGTTTTATCGTATCAGTAACAAACAATACCATATGAACTTTAGTCATTTCGATCGCCTTTTCTGACGTTTTTTGGACTTGATGGATAGTCGCGTTAACCCGCTGGTGTGAATCAGCGTTACTAGAACTGTCGATTTTGTCCTACTGAATCAATAATGCTAAATCGCCGGGAGCGAATTAACATACGACAGCAAGCACTGGACTGCATATACGATTACGAGTCCAGACATTTTTTCACTCCGTTGGTTTACTTTCGACCGTTGAATATGATGGTTGGAATGGGTAAACACTGATTGCGTCGTACCAAAATACAGAGTTCGTTTATTAGCCAGATGATGACCTCCTTCAGGAGGTGGTCTATTCCGGATTCTTTATTGCAACGAATTCATAAGTTGCTTGGTAGTATTCCAACAATTGCCTTCTAACTTTTCTCATCCATATCTTCTCAAACAGGACATGACATGTGTTTCAATCCTTTTGTGACTCTGACAAAGCGCAGAAAATTGTTTGGCCAAGCAGAGCTAGGGACTAGTGAAGAAGTCATACGGTCTAATGTTACAAGACTATGTACAAAACGAGACAGTAGGGGGTAAAGCCAAGTGCGTGCCGATTGTTTTAATTGTTAGCTACGACCAAGCCATGGAAGTGTGTTGGGCAGATAGGTTGTCTTGCTGTCAGCTTCCAACGTTAACCTAGTCATGTTTATTAAATTTGTTGGACACGCACGGAGTAGCGCCAGCTATTCATCGGTGGTTGAACAAACCGAGGCTTGTGAGTGATTCTGTAGTTAAGGACACGTTTGCAATGTTACGCAAAATAGTAACGACCGATGCAGATGATACACAATCAACACACAGGCTAGCAATCACTTCTGCAGACACAGTACGGCTTGAGTGACGCTTTCAGTGTATGTGTTCATAAATAATTCGTCAAATTTCATTCAGAAGAGAGCTCTCAAAACCATTCCTAGAACGAACTGAACATTATAACCTTGGCGTCATATAAAGCATTTAGTTTACAGCTGGTGATCTGGCTTTAATCAGATTTAGAAGAACTGTGGTAAACAACACAACAAAGGAAGATGGTGGAATTGGAACAAGGGGGTCAGCCGTAGAAATCTCCAGAAGTCTACAACGAAGAGCCATCGTTGACACCATTTAGTTGTTCTACGACGAAACAAAGTTGAAAGAATAAGTACCACGTCAGGAGAAAGCATCCAGACTAAAGTCAAAAATTCCTAACCGCGCCAATGCGTTGTACTGAATTGAGTCATCAGGTATACCGGCAGTTTCTTACAGTCTGCCCCAAACATCCACAGTTTTCTGGCCATTTGTTTTTGTTAGAAGTCAAAGTGACTGTTCAGTAACTTCGAAGTAACAAATTAGCAGGTGGCAACTGATGGTTCGCGTATGCCAATATCCCTAGCCTTGAAAAAATCGAGGAATCTTAGTGAAGTGTTTTCACCCAGGAAGAGGAAGTCACGGTACATCATCTCGGTTTTATAGTGACTTCAGTTTACACGCATGCTGTGAATTATTACACTGGAACAAATACCCGCTTTATGAGCAAGTTTTAAAACTCCCTTTTCGAATGCAAGTTAAATGACGACGTTTTTGAACAAGGTCTTTCGAGGTGGCCGAAACGTAGAGTCCGTATCGTTGTGTTATTCGCAAATCATCGATTTAGGCGCAGTAAACTATCTCCTTAATGCAGTCGGTACAAACATTCTACAACTACCTGCCTAATGACGAAGGTTATTGACATTCAATACGGGTTGGCCAGTTACTCAATAAAGACGACCGTACCGGAACAAAACCACACAATCGCATGGTAAAAATGAGTTATGTAGCAATAACCTACTTCAAGGCACGCGAACTGACATTTGAATGATATACTACGTCAGAAGAAGTTTAACAAAATCGGAATATGAGCGAAAGCAGTATTATCTACCATACGTTCCTTCTTCGTGTTCCCTATGCAGAATGAAATTTTCTACTCAGTTGGCACACTGTAATGATGTGTCTAGGTTGAGTCCGTGAGGCAGGCAGTTCCAAACAAGGACAACGTCAACGACGTAATATGTAGCTTCATGCGTTTTAACATCATACCTGTTTCTAATATTTGACATTCATCTGTACAACATTCCCGAAGGTGATAACAGCTATGAACAGGAGTATATGTGTATGTATTTCGTTCATTATTGTACAGTCTGTAAGCCCATACATTTATACACACTATATGTTACATAAAAAAGGCAATCCATGATAATAATGTGTTTTTAGTGCTGTAATGGGAATCCCTGGGAGACCTGACTGCAATGTGTTGCTGGGTTTGGTTGAATGACTGTAGCTTGATTCGATATAACTCTGTAAAAAAACATCGCATACCTACAGGACATCAGATGACATTAATGTATTTTTGTACAGAAGGCATATAATGTAGTCTTGAAAACTTCCCAAAATGACATGCCACTTGATGTGAGATATAAAGTGCTTAGAAATGCACGTCGGATGTCTTCAAGGTTCTGTCCGAGTTTCGACATTGAGCGTGTGTTGATGTCGGATCACGGTTCCAATGGGCGTATCGGTTGTTTGAAGGGTTCAATATGTTCTCATTTTCATTTGGTTTCCTGATAGATTGTGGTTTCGTATCTTGCGGGGAGATAGTATAATTTGAAGATATTGATTGGTAATAACCTCCGTATTGTGAAGATTGTTGACTGGCACAGTCAGTACCAGTTCCCCTGTTCGTGGATTCACTGAAATGGGTAAAGAATGGAAGCTGATTTGAACAGCTGGTTTACCGCATTAAGAACGAGATAGTGAGATTACAGTCTAGCAAGACGCGAATGCATGACCCATTTTAAGCACCAAGACAGTAGCCCGAAAGGGTGGAACCATGGTTTAAAGGACAGGACGTAAGATACGACAGTCTATTAGGCAAGGATGATGGGACATGAGGTTGACATGAGCTTGACAGTTACCTGATATCTCTCAATACCGAAACAAACCATTCGCTGGAAATTATGCTCTGTCTAAACAGACTTCAATTAAGCGATTAGTTAAACGTGTGTTTAACTCAATGTGCAGTCTGCTACACCGAATTCTTAAAAATTACTATCCCCGGCGAGAAATGTTCATCACAAGAACAACAAAATCTTAAATTTGGCCTTGTGAAACCAGCAGCAAAACATCAACACGAAACAAGTAGTTTTGTCCCGCGCTTCACCTCCGTTCTTAAGGAACACTACTCAAATCTACAGCAACTACTGACCTAGGCCGCTGTTCATTTCTACCATACTGGTTCTATCGATATTCAGTTTTGTCTGTTTTTCCCTCATGTTGGTCACGTTCGCTTGTCCAATCTCCTCGACCATGACTTCCGCTCCACGAAGCTTTGTTTCAGTGGCCGGAATTACTTACATTTGTTGCGAACTGATCTAGCGGTCAATTAAAACCTGAGTTTTAAGATAACAGAGTTGTTTGTGTAGGGGCAAGAGAAAGATAAGATTAGACTAGTTTACTCAGTAACAAGTAGGAATCTCTTCCATCCCAATAACGATTTCTGGGTTGTGCAGTTAGATGAAAGCCGCCTGTTGGCTTACTTTTTCTGCGAAATTAGCGATTGTTCCGTATTACTACTCCTGTCATGAACGTGACAAATAGGGTCGAGTGCTATCAATGTCATTTGGAAGGGATCTACAAGAACCACCCTTTCATGCTTATAAGGAAATCACATACCGGATAAATGGGTATCCGTAGGGTAATCGATTGGAGTTAACAGAACAGTTACTGTAATCGAACTATCTGAGCACTACTCATAAGCAACTCTGGCTGAGCGTTTGCATATGACAGTTAGGTCGTGCTCAGTGTGAGATCAAAGATGTGGTGGTCAACACGTGATCTGAATTGAAGTCCGCGTAGTGGCAAGGATAAACTGGATTGACCAGCGCTAACAAGAGAGAAAACTGAGTATAGCGCCTTGTTACGAAAAAGACTGACTAGAAAACCTATGGGAATGCGGTAACTATGACAATTTGGGAGTAAAGTTCGGTGTATACCATTGAGAAGCAGTGCAACAGAGTGTATGTTTTGGCATAGACTCTACTGCAAACCTGTGGGTTTTAGATGAACTCGAACCAACAACAGAAGCATCATGCTCAGAAGAGGCTAGTGCTTTACTAGCTAAGCTAAGAGACTACGTCGGCAGCACTTGCCGCGTCTGAGCTCGCTGTTTCTGTCACTGGTTTGGGCCAGATCGAATCCCAGATGTTTCGCACTCAGATCAACCTATTTTCATCAACATCCCCTCCCGCTTACCGATACTTTTAACGATTAGTGTAAAGAACATCGTAAAATGAGAAGCGTTTCAATATTTCAATTCGAATTCCCTCCGAATTCGATCACAGCCTTCGCATTCAGATAAACACTTCGTAAGGAAGCACTAGACTCGAGTTTTGCTCTTATTAGCGCTCATTGCAAGTGAATATCCTTGTCCGAATCGGACTGTGCACCTCGACCCTCGTGTTTCAAGTCTAGCGTGTTAACCACAAGGTCAGTAAGTTCACAGTAGATGTAGTCGATCAGTCATTTTTAATCACTCAACCCCAACTTTGTGGGAATACTGGTTAGATTATCCAATCATCCAATAACTCCAATCGGTAATTTCGCGATCAGGAACTTCTCAGTCAGATTGGAGTCACGGACCTCATTGAACTAACTGAGCAATATGTACAATTTGAATTTCTAGGACTTAGATTATCTCAGATTGAATACCACCCATATTTCTCGCATTAGATTGGCCTTCCGATTCTAGGGCTTCCTTACAAAGTAGGCTGGCCGAAAGGTATATCTGAATGTGAACACTGTGACGGAATGTAAATGGTGTTTGGCTTGAAGTGATTCAACCCAGAAATTTCTAGTATTCACGCGTGTTTTTAATGCTTTTCTTAAGGTAGTAAAATTTAAACCTAACGGACTTCGGTATGAGGTTTTTTGATCCCTTCCTACTGCGATGCACTGGACTATGGTTGGTAAACACATGAAAGTGTTTGCAAAGTGAACGCGGACAAGAGCGATTAGTTAGACAGGTGAATCAAAATTTCCAACCGTAAAAGAGATCTAGCGAAAACACTTTGTACTCTTTGGCATTCTAACGGTTCCAATTTGTAACACGTCTGTGGACAATTAACGTGGTCTGCCCAATCAGTCTTTTTTAAAAGAGGTTTTTGTCCCAGGTAAGTTAGATAGGGAATTGTGGAAACCCTGCTTAACAGTGTCCGTCAACTTTGTGGTGACAAGGGAGCTATGACACTTCATTCATTGGTGAGATAAAATGACTGTCCTCTGGAGTTTGTCAAAACGCACCGATCACCAAAAAGAGCAATGGACTAAAGAATCTGACTATGTCGAGAAAATTGGTAACTGCTTTTAACGCACTTTTGTGTGTGGTCAGATCGTCAACAGATTAAGCGTCGTCTAAACACCGCAATCCGCAAAAGATGCCGTAGTGTCCAGCTATGGGTAATACAGCGAACACTGTCACTCTCAATGCCTTAAAAGTAGGCAAACCGGGACTAATGTGTTAGGTTACGTATATTTTGAAAACTGTGCGGTAAGCGATACACTAGAAGCAACGATCACACGCTGCTCGTCCGGATCTGCAAACAAATCCTGAAGAGATTACGTACAGGAGTGACAGACTTTCTTCGAGGACGTTTGCTTATAGTAATGAAATGTGATTTTCCCCCCTTCGAACCCCTGTTAAACAGCGAAGAAACGACGAGCGTCTTCGAAGCCTTCATTGAGTAATTCGAGAACACAGGTGTAAGCTGCTTGACGGTCGTCAAGTACTTACTAAATTTGTGCATCCAGTCATCCCCTTATATCATCCGATAAACCGTGTTAATGAAACGGTTGACCTAACAGTTTGAGCGCTATCTGAGGTTGGCAACCTTAAGAAGCTGTGAGGAAATTATCTAACATATAAACTTTAGTCATTTTTCGTAAGGTTCGTAAGACTGTAGGTTTTTTTAAGGAAAACAATATCAAACTGTTAAACCACCGATAGATTAAAAGATAGTACATATAATGAAAAAAGTTTAAATATGAAAAGGGATAGCGGGGCAAACAGATCTTGAAAAAACCACACACAGACTGCTTACATATCTAGGGATTTGTCAAAATGCGTTAACGGGGAAGTCAAAAGAATTTTAGCTGCAAGTGTGCCGATGGAATAGTGATTCAACCCAGTTAACCGTGACAGGGAAATAAGGCTGCATATTCTATCACGTGGAGCATAACTGATTGTAGGTTGTCTATGCAGAATCATCCCTACATAAAACTCAAGTTTAAAGAGATGACCATTTGGTAACTTGTTTTCAATTATCGTTGGAATGTCTGTTAGTGGGTTATTCGTTTTTTGCATTGTTTTACGTACCAGAATTAAGATATCTTTACTTCATTAACGCGTGACCCCATGAGTGTGCCTCTTAAAAACTGCCTGGAATCTTTGCCCTGTCTTGTCATTTCTTTATGAATTAAGCGGTGTGCGTTCGGACGACACCAGATTGGTATCGGGAGATTTGCGTCTTGCGACTTCCTTTTCCATTGTGGTAAACTGCTTTTAACTTTTAACTACTTTTTAGTTGCAAGTAGACAAACTAGGATGCTATTTTTATTAAAAGTGCTGTAAGTTTGAGTGGCTGGTCAATATGATCTAAGAATACTCTTGAAAACTGATATTCCTCGATGAAAATGACCACAATTAAGAGGATTACTCACGTGTAATCACTATTAGCCAAGCTTTTCCTGCAAATTTTCGGGTGGTTACCGATACCCAACTCTACCTTTGCTGCAGACGGGCAGTGCCATCCCTGTGCTCCGGAATCAGGCTGATTCACTTTGATCCCACAGTCAGATAATTCAGTTGATAGGGAAGCCGGATAGCTTGGCGGAATTACGTCAAAACTCAGATTTGCTCCATGTCCGCTTCCTATTCCACTGCTTGATAGTGCGGACCAGTTGGTTCCTCGAAAGATGGCAAGTGATTTGTTTGGGCTTGTTTGAAATCCGTTTGTATGTGATGCACTGATTCGCATACCGCTAGATGGCCTAGTAGCAAGCCCGGTCACAAAGAAGTCGCAACCGGCACCACTGTTATTTGATTGAAACGGCAGAGCAGCAGGTTTGTTTGCAACTGTTGACATCGCAGATCGTTCACTGAAAGCAAGATAGCTACCCACCTTCGGAGTCCCCGTTTCATACTGAACGCTGGGCACGGATGACTTGGTCGGCAAGCTGTCGGGACGCGAGTGTATGCCATTAGATTTTATGGATTTTGCACCAAATTTGATAAAAGCTGTTTTGGAGATATCAATCTCCGGTTCAGTTATTCTATCCAATCCCCTAGTTTGAATCCACGTTTGAGATTCCGTTTTCGGTTTATTCCATTGCATCAGATGAACTTTGCTTGATCCATCAGGATCAGTGTGTGGCTGGCTAGTCAAAAGACGTAGCGTGCCACTTCGGCTGCCCCGAATAAAAAAACATCTCTGCCGACACAACCCCCTCCATGACTCAACGGTTTTGTGGGACCATATCCAAAATCCGCAAGTCACGCCAATGAACAGGTTCATGAAGTGTTTGAGCAGAAAGATCGATAGATTCGGTTTCGGAGGCGTCCACTGGAGAGGAAGAATGTTCATTCCTCCATCTCCTGAAATGTCAGTGTATTTGCAATCGCACGCCAGTCCCAATTCCCAAGCCCGACTGTTTTGCAGTTCGTATCCTATACACATCAGCACAATCGTATTCGGTATGGTGTAAAGTAATCCGAAGACTCCAATACGGATCATCAGATTTTCCAAACGGTCAGCCTTGTGCAATCCCATTCGATGCAATTTGATGGCACCACGAATGCGAAACAGAGCGATAAATCCGACAGTTAAGAATAAAATCCCGGTGGCAAGGAGCATTGCAACTGGAGCG
Organism: Paragonimus westermani; assembly: GCA_008508345.1. Taxonomy (NCBI): domain Eukaryota; kingdom Metazoa; phylum Platyhelminthes; class Trematoda; order Plagiorchiida; family Troglotrematidae; genus Paragonimus; species Paragonimus westermani. Next base: position 5,008 of record QNGE01001104.1, on the reverse strand, counting down.
AACTGGAACAGGATGTGTGGAAAACGTCTGCTTGTCCCGATCATGCAAAGTCCAGTATATGGGTCACCCTCGACCGCGGCCAAAAGTATAGCCAGACCCGTGAGACCCGTTGGGATAGTCCAGGCAATGAAGTGAAATACCTGCAGCGCAGAACATGGTATCCAGCCATTAATTTTTTGTACGTAAAACACGAGAACTTTGCTGCACAATTTAGATATCGATTTGTATCTGTTGGGAAAACTAGTGAGAATCTACCAGTAACTTGCTTATTAACTTCAGTACAGGTTAACTAAAAGTTTCCTTTCTATATTTCGTTCCGTTTTCGTAATGTCACTCTGGATGCTTACCACAGTTTTTCACGAAAGTGATTACTTTCCAACCACACCCATTGCTGCAAAGTCTCTCTCTTTACTCCTCATGTGTAAATTCGATGTGAACGGATTCCTTATTATGGTGTTGTACATGTCATGCAAAAAACATCGTGCATTAATACAGCAATTTTTCAGTGGCGGTTGCTAGGAGTTGATGTACACATATGATGACTAGCTAATTGGTTTCTATTTACTATCAGTTCTCCAGAGAGCTGTTTCCAAAATGCAAGGCAACGAAACTATAGCCACTAGATACTTGTGTGAGCCGAATCCCCAAAAGCCAGCATAGTGCTTTCTCAGTGCTTGATCAATAGAGTCGATTCGCAAGAACCTGTGGAGATACATATTTGCGATGCTTTGCTGCTTTGCAAGTTGGCATGTGATAAGGTGAATTAAATGAAAATCGTCACATGCTCATTTCATGCGGGTTTGTTGATTCTGGGGATAATTTCAACAACTGCATTACAGTCTGCCTTTAAGCGGCTGACATTTTTACCCGTGTCAACTTGTTGGATCATTTATCGCAAAAGTGGGTTAGTAAATCTGATGCTTAATTGAAGGTGAACTCCTCATAGCTATGAAAAGTATCACAACGTTCAGAACCCTGTGACTATCCACCATAGTCTGATACTGCTGAAGACTTGGTGCTTAAATTAGCGCAAATTCTGACGCGTTTCCTCTGAACAAATGACCCATGCATCCGGAAACAAACCGATGACTTCCATTCACTTTCAGATTATCGTTTACTTTCTCAGTAGTACCAAAAGTGAATGGTATGAGTATGCATCTAGTTCACCAGAGCTCGTTTCAAATTCTTGAGTGCACTATAAATTCACCATCGCAGGCAGCCATTAAGAGCGATCAAGTGTAACGACGGTAAATTATGTACGTATTAGGTACGTCAAGTACCTGTGCACTAGCCACTTGGGTCACACTTATTTAACCCTAAACCCATCACCTTCTGTTTTGGGCATCCTACAAGTTCGCGTCACACACATCGCCGTCATTTGTCCGTCGTCGAAAACTTTCCAGTTTGCTGTCATATCATTTTTACACTATTTTGTAGGACCTATATTGTTGTTTGTGTTAAGAAACAACTGTTCTTGAATTCGACCCATCCTACAAGCCGTTTGTTCATGTATGACCTGAAAAAGTTCGGGGTTAGTAACCAACGATGTGATGACCAGATTGAACGTTGTCAACCTGTTCAAACCAATTCTACTAGCCTGCCGTATTGTTTGAAGGGTGTGGAAGTTTTTCAACAAGCAGTTCGAAAGCCACGCGTATAAGCAATTGATTACATGATGAAAATGCACAGCCCATAATAGTTGAGCAGGTCAAACATCACAGTGTGTGCTATTCACCACAATCCTGATAGGTAGCATAAGCTGAATGGACGTGCAACGATGAAGCCACGACTAATTAAGATGCTGTTTGATTCATTTGGCAAAATCAGTGAGTACCGAGTAGCAAGCTGGACGCTAAATGTTCATATTGTACTGCTGGCGCAGAAGGCTATTTGACGTACAGCTTATCATAGTCAACGCTACTCTGCTCTTTCGTATCATGTACTGTTGAAAGTCGTGACAGAGTTTGATACTGGTGAACAAATTCACGCATTTTGTTTGAGTGCATCAAGTGCGCACTTCCGCTATTTTGCCTTCGAAGGTCGTCTCTCACTTCATGTCATTATCATTCGAAAATTCTAAATTTCATTACATGTTAACCCCATGTTCACAAACAATTTATGCTCGATGACTCACTCAAAATTCAGTTGCTTATGAGACTTTGATCCCATCAGGTGACCTTCACTCATTTATACAGGATTTACATGCTCAAATAAGGCCCATTCTTCAAATAGGGAAGAAACCATGACATCATCAGGCTAATGTGTTTATCAAGCGTGTTGTGTGCGTCTTCTGTTGTTGCTTATCCCCACTATTAAAAAAAATGATGTCACTGTTGTCTCAATGACTGACAAAGGACAAAAAATCCTTCCTATTTAGAACCACTGAGGCCATGTCATTTGCATTTGTCAAGCTTATGCTGGGAGTCACTGCTTTATACTAGGACGTTGGAGGTATCACTAATTGAAGTAGGTGGAGCTGCCTGCCAGATCGATTAACCTTGTTTTCATTCAAACAGCATTGTAGCAAGCTCTAGTTGATGGAGCATGTAAGCATAGAGTATCATTGACAGTCCTAGTGTATGCCGATTTAAGCCTCACAAGCAGCTGGTCACAGTCTTCACATATGAGTGGAATTTCCAGTCACCCGGTTTTTTGAAAGTAAGCACTCGTTTTGTGTTTCACCCTCGTTGATGCTCGTCAGTACTGCGTAACTTTGTCAGAGTCTGAGATTCTAACTCCAGCCACAATTTCACGAGGCGATCTTGGTGGCCACTGCGCTATTGATCGCAAATTGGGCAGGATTAAACCATATCTGAAAGCTCAAATACTTAATAGTGGATATTTTTCCCAATGGTCTCTTTAGAAAGAAAAAATTTCTGTGTGTTAACTCCACCTGATAACCTCACGATTCAAAACTCCAAGACAAGTTGAAACCTCTGACCACATAAAGCATGCTAACCATTAGTTCTGAGTCACCGATGAGTAGTTCTAATCAGTTTTCTCTTCTGTAGACTGCTAAGTAATTTTTATCGCCACTCATCTGTTCGGCTCCGAAGTGAACGTGCATATACACGTTCTAACTTATACAATGTAAGTCACCGGTGAAAGAATTGCGCATTCAGCAGGCACCACTGTTGCTCTGTAAAGGGATCGTCTCAATGCCACAGGAACTTCCAGGTGCAGTATGTGAATGTCCTTTAATTATCCAGACTCAGAAATGAAATCTACTTTCAAGAGACAAAAACTGGGCGTTTCAGTGTAGCAGAGATATTTTTGGTGAGACGCTAACATAACAGATAGTGGAACACACCCATAAGTAGTTAGTGATGACCCAACAAACAGCTACGCCGGAACCCGGTGTATTCGGTTGGTAAACTCGTCTTGGATACAGGCCAGTTGGTTGACGTGTTAACAACTTTCTGTTTGTTATTGTGTAATTGAAACCCGAAGCTGTTAACATTCCTGCAAACCATGCTAATCAATCACAATCGACCACTTCTTTGCATGCAAAAGATGCCGACACAGTCAGTGTGGTTGCCGTGATTTATTAATGTGCGCCATTATCAATGGCCGTCTATGTTATCATACCCGTTTTTGTACATAATCAATGGGTTTGTGTACGTGACCGACGAGAATAACGAAATGTTAACTTCACATAGCCCTTGTTTTTTCGCTATGCGGATGAATCGGATCTAAGGAATACAGTGTCACCAATACCCTCGGAGTGTAGAAGGATACCTGTTAGGACGTTTGTGGCACAAGATTGTGTGATGACCACAATATAAATCGACTACTTCTCAAACGTTCTGGCTTGTAGACCAGTTATTATCTAAGCAGTTTTGCGTATACTAAAACAGCCATAAGACATGTGGTAATGTTGCACTATCCGCTGTTAAAACCAGCTCTGTATTAAATTAAAATGTGATGGGTCAAGAGAGTTCAAGGCTGACAGTTGCACACCGTTGCTACGTGTATTCACTCATCGATGTCCGAAGAAACAACTTTCACTGGAACACACTGAATCTGCAGTTACCGCATTCAGACTACTTTATCAGCTAGTCCCTGTTGATCAAAAACACTATGCTGGTGTTGCACTCTAACTGTAGGTCACCACTGCCGCATATTCATGGTTCACGTTCACATGAGGCCGTAACCAAACGTGAGTACTGCTTAACATTCAATTCACTGTTCAGACAGTTTAATTAATTTATTTTAGCCTAATGAAATGTTCCGATCGCGTGGCTGTTCATTAGAGTTTTCAAGACAATTACCGTAACTCCTGTCTGGAAGATATGGCAACCTGTGGTTTTTAATAAGCAGACGTGGCCGATCGTTTAAATGTGGCACTTTGAAGCAATCAGCCGGATTTCAGGTCCCCATGGTTTCAATGTGCCGAGGTCTGATAACATCGAAGCTCGAGTTCAGTGCTTCTTCTCAAGAACAGATGGTTAGACAATCTGTCTGAACGCCGACTGTGCGACCGACCATGAATGGTGTTCACTTAGTGTTAACCACAATCCCCGATTAATTTTCTGTGGTTTTGGTCAATTTGCATTTTATGATCGATATTGTTTTTCTCAAAGTTACCGAAGCAGTCAGCGGTAAACTTCGAGTGCCGCCCAGTGACCACACGTATCAATCTGTTTTTATCATTAAACAGGTTATCTTGGCCAAGCGTGGTCAACTTTTTCACACGTGCTGCAGGTCATGACAGATTTGTTGTGATGAATAGTACAGAGGCGTTTGTGGTCAAGCAACACGTGTTTCAATTTTAATACGCTGGACCACAACTGGAAACATCCGTCTTAACAAAATCCTGATGGAAGTAGAACGCAGAACTATTTTGATGGACAGGCTGACAAAACTGATTTATTGGGATATACAATAAGCGAAATAATTACGAATCCATTTATCTTTTTATAACAATTAGACTAGTTTTTCTTCCAGAATTTCGGTGGTAGAACCGTGGGAAAGAATACCACATATGAACGATTGTACAGCAAATGCA
>QNGE01001103.1:154554-192552 GCA_008508345.1 Paragonimus westermani | reverse complement strand
TGACTTGAATGAACAGCTTAAGCGGTTCTCCAAAAATCCATCAGGAGTTAGTTTTGCCTGATGAATGATACACTGTCTTTTTGCGGTAGGGATTTGGACTAATGTTTTATCAGGCATTTGCACTGACCACTGCAATAATGAAAAAGCATTTGACTTGATTAAAGCTTCTGATCTAAAAGTTCTGTAGTCTTTTGAAATTGATATTTATGCAACCAAATAGAATTGGTAGAGGACGAGATTGTTGTAGTTATATCCTTAGAGTAAAATTGATATTCCGCAGAACTGTGTGTGCCAGCGGAATTCCAATAACACAACAATTCACCAAGACATTTGGTTTCTGAATGACATTTTGGTTAGCCGATCTGATACAATTGTTTTTTAATAACTGTGATTTGATTAATCTGGGACGACCGCATTAAACATTTGTGGTGTTATGTGCAGCTTTACTTAATAGAGTATGGTTTGACAAAACCGCACGTTTACAAGCAGATTTATTTCATTCGGATATGTGCAATTTCTGTGGGTATGAATGACGACCCAACTGAATGCGACACAGATGCTGGAAGCCAGGACTAAGGACTGTATAAAATGCACTATATACGAAACTATTTCTATGACAACGACGATTTTTTGCACTGATAGCTTTTGTGATGCTCTTCATAAGAGACATCAACCATCTGTTGTGCCAACTGGTTATTTAGTTATGCCGAATCACTGTAAAGACATTTGTTCCGTGGACATTTATGAATGTCAAAACGAGAAAATTGGCCATCTGGCTTGTGCTTGCTTGCTACCACACACAGACATGCACGTGATCATTGTATTTCGGTCTTTGAGCTAATTCTACCGTGGCATCATAACGTTATGTTTTTGTATAAAAATTTAACAAATCTCAATGTTTCTAAAAAATTCCTGGTGTGAACTTGTAGGCTTAGGTCTTCGACTTTTTTCTATTAATTGATATACGACTTGCACACAGTCACTTGCAGTCCACCATTTTAAGCCACACTCACCCGACCCACGGTTCTGTGAGCCAGCAGTGCGGAGATTGCGGGCTACAACTCCTGACTTGCATCTCAACCCGAAGAAAGCCACGAGGAGAGAACCTGTCACGAGTTGCTGTGATTTGAGTACCCGGCAGCTTGCCATGATTGGGTCAGGCACACGAACACAGCAAACCTCCGGTTTTGGGCCACATTTGTTAGCCCTATGAACCTGTCCACGGATAATAATGAGTCACACAAAATGGCGCATTAGAATAAATGGCGGAGATACAAGAGTTGAAAATAACCGCCCTTGTGAACACTGATGTTCCAGTAATGGCGCGACTGTGTTGTGTTTTGAGATGGGTTCCCGTGAGAGGTATGAGTGATCAAACTGATTCTACTGCATAACACGTGAACCTACGCAGCCAAAGAATAATCAACTCATGTTCAACCCCGACCTTTAGAGACCAACAGACAGTGCATCATGTGTCAAGTGTCCCATCGCCTCAGCGGTATATTTTAATCTTCTCGGATGTCAGGAGTGTAACTAGTGCCCTTTCTTCTTTAAGTATACTTGAATAATAAGATCGACCGCTGGGGACATTCTTCTTATCTCAAACTTGACCCGCCGCATTATACTTTCAAACGCAAATGAAAAATTGTCCAAACGTTTCATGAATTGATCGTAGTTTGCAAAATCATTTTTGAGCAAGTCGCTTCTTTTAAACACGCGATATTTTCCGAAAAATTCAAAATGATTTCTCTGGGGAAGTGCTACCTTTTGCACACTGTACACTTAAACACACTGATACAATGAAAGAACCTGCTGCTGCATTATATGAACCATCAGGATAGCCATCATGTGGAGGCAATACCGAGTTAACCTTGATATCATATAGTAATACAGACCCTCTAGAAAGGAATACACATTCGACTGACTCATACTCGCGACTATTTCTATTGAGTGTTCACCCATCGGATCAGTGTGAATGTTATTTGCTATCATTATCTACGAACGTTTCTGGCTGGAAGACAAGACAAAAAACTGGTGTTACACTGTCTAGACTCTGCTGACATGTAAATGCTCAGTTGCACGTTGGCTGGGATGCTGTCAAGTTGTTCAGATCAAGACAAAAGCTGGTCAGCTGTTATTGACTAGTAGAAAAATACCACGGCCGCTGTTTAATCTGGATTCGGAACGGATTGAAAAACTTCAGTACGGAGTATGACATGGTAATTCAAGAGTACCGTCTAGTCATTGTTCGAGTGACCTCCGAGAAATTTGTCATGTAGAGGTTTTTTTGGGTAATTAGACTTTCAGTATGTGTGCTATTCCAAGCAATTCCTGCGCCCAGATCTGTTTTTGAACAGACCGGCTCCGTCTTCATTCCACAATCAAATGTTCCCGGACATTTTTACTTCGAATGAACCGAGACAGATTTATTGTTCGCTTGCTTCATGAACTAACAGCGAGTGGAATCACACTCAATTATCAGACTAGTGGAACAAGCTACCAAAAGGTTCTTCACTTGCTGTTCTTTACATTCCACATTGCGAGAATAGCGCACAAGAACCGCCCCGAAACGGCTGAGTGATTCGCTTTGCTGGCAGTGAGTTAACCAGCTAGGTTTGGCCCAACGTGACTAACGCACACAATATTCTTTGGTACTTAGCCCACAAACAGTGTGTTGTGAATGTTGCTTGGGGTCTTGGATCCACGTTGACGCCCGGAATGCAGAGTCTCCATCTAAATACATTTTTTTAAAAGAGAATCAGTTCTCTTCGCAGTTTTCTCCCAGGGGATAAGTAGAGTGATCTTTACCCAGCTTTGATAACTTGCGTCATGTTTACAAGGTTCGGTTACACTTAAGACTTCGGGAGAGGTGGTTCACATAATTTCAATATGGAACCTTCAGTGACTCCTTTAGGTCGTGATTGCGTTTCTTACACTTTGAAAGCTACCTAAAAATTGCATTCGTTTTCGGCTATTCTAATAATTTGTGATACCAGACGGAATCATTTCACCTTTGAAGGAGAAGAACCAAAGTGTTTAATTATACGATTATTTCTATGTGTTCACCTGAGAGGCACGCGTTAAAACAAATCAACGTGGACATAAGTCTTAAAGATTATTGTGGTATTGGAATAACAGTGTGCTCTGTGTCTCATGGTAGATTCTACCCCGGGTTTTGCAACGGGAATTAATGTAATGGATAAATTCGACTATGTATGATCATAAATTTTGCATCTAGATGAAATTTTGGTCGGCCCCTTATGGTGAGAGACGTTGGACTCTAAGTTCGATGCTGATGAGGATCTGTGCCAGGAGGGAACTTTATTAAAAGCAAAAGCCTGATGAAACGCCTCATTTCAAATGGGCTGTTGAAAGTCTTTCTGAATACAAAAATGGTTTTAGGCGGTATTCAAGTAATATCAACCAAATCCTCTCCCATCTTTCAGTAAGTTGAGCCGCGTGTGTATGTGGAGGCATTGAAATACACATGTGAGTAGGTATAGACATGAACCAGACGAAAGATGTTAAACCAAATTTACGACGGATGCTTCAAATCTCTTCCTATTTCTTACTCATGCTCTCAAAAACAGATTACAAAACATGCACGTTTTAGTTAGCTCATATATTTATGTCCCCATTTATATTACACTTCATCCGTCGTCGTCCAGTCCTACTAGTCAGCAAAGGCTCCGTTCGATATAGAATAACCTACTTTGCAGTGGTCATAACTGAAAGAACTGCCACTGGAATCAATGTAATTACATTAAAATTTAACTGCAACAATAAAATTCATGGCTGTTACACCATCAGGCAAATTTATTCTTGTTTCAAAAGTTAAATATGGTTTGCTGAGCCAGTTGGCTTTCAAACTAATGAAAAATAATCACTACCAATAAAGACAAGCTGACAAAGAAATGAAGTTGTTGCTTATTCGTATAAGACACTGAAAAAGACAATTAATTCGAGGTTCTAAGTGGTCTATATAGAACAGAATAAACTTGAATAAAGGTTAACCTTCTTCTAAGCCAACTATTGGTCACGCATTCAGTACCCAATTGTCGGAAGTTCACTTCTTTATTGCAGATAAACAAATAGATTGTCTAAAAAGGCAGTTCATGGATCCCGGCATCTTGAAATAAAACGCCTGCAATTGGTAACACAACCGTATTTTTCTTCGGCCGGGTAAGATGGTCACATATTCTGTGAAATAAAGGTAACCCACAGTATCACCCTCGTAACCTCCATAGAATCCCGTGAAAAATTGAATTCAGTATAACAAGCACAATTAAGGAATGTCTTCGAGTTTATATCAAAACGAGTGTATTCAAGCCACGAGCGCTAGGCAGTACGCCGTCTTTCAGCTTGATTATCAAAACTACCGATTATGAGTTCAGTCAACGCTCCAGCTGGTCACTCGAACGTCAGACTAGCCGGCTTATCTCGGCATCAACAGAATTTTGAAATCCAGTATTGCAGTTCTGAAATACCAGCCGATAAATTTTATGTGCATCCACAAAGTCCGTGTGATCAAACGGAATATTCATCTGCTCAGATGCGAGTCTAATAAAAGAGTGCAAAGTTACGTTTTTTGTTTTAGATTCGCTGTATGTTTGCTTTCTCAGACTCGTCAGATCATGTAGATGAAGTTCACAAATGCATTCCCTCGGTTGCTACACACGGAGAAACTTGGTTTTGAGAAGTTTCACCGATTTCTCAGTCGTTTACTATAACTTGTTTAACAAATTACACTTGACAGCTTTTGTACTTCGACACACAAGTATGAAGTTGAAACACTTAAATTGATACAGTAAGAAGCGTAGACCACAACATACAAACTGACTTGGTTAGCGCAGTCAAGAGTAGACTCAAGCGAATAAAATGAGTGGGCTGAAAAATACTTGCGGCTTTTAATAATCTAAAATATCCTTACTTGCTTTTACGAGCAGTGTGAATGTCAAACTACCACTACTGTTACTAATACTACTAAGGATAAATCCAGACAGATAAAAGTGAGGATATGGTTTGAAAGTTGACTCAATCACTTCATGCATTATGACTTACCAAAATACATGCAGATTACGAGTACTTTTAGCTTAAAAAAACTGATTCACAGTGAATTACGTCAGATCGCTATAGCTGAGGTGTCTTTGTCTTCTAACTGACTGATAAGCAATACCACGTCGCCTATCATTTTTGCTCATAGACTGCTAACTTTTTACTAATAATTATACTTGCAATAAACTTCATATGTTCACATTTTGTCTGTTCGTCAAACTACTGAACAAACGACAGGATTATTAGGATGTTACGTCAGTATTCAGATGGGTTCTGTTGGCGTCCTCGCAAAACCTAATGCACAATACCAATGAGTGACGTGTAAAAAGAGACCACTTTTATAAAGTGGTCATTTAAAACTGGCTTTCTGGGTAAAATGGCAGTGCAATTGCTTCACAAATCCATGTAAGAATGCCCACGAAGCTTTGAAACGCTATCTGATTACGTCGGTTCAACCTACTTAGACAGGTTTTTCAAAAATATCATTAGCTACACAGCATGTTACACACTGCGCGTTTAAATCCTCAGGTTACCTCAAACATATATTTACCATACTGATATTGATAATGCATGTGCCATCATGATGATGATCAACTAGACAGAGAAACCGGGAAGTAACTGGCTGAAAAATATTAATGGACGTGAACGTTCAGTCACCAGTCACAAGCCAATGACTGCTTATTAAAATGTCCTCCTAACTTCACTCATTGCCTTGCAATAGGTTCTCACGTATCTGTTACTTTGACCTAAGAGTTTAGCGCTAGTGACTGTGAACTCAATCAACGACTGCACAAGACAGATATACCGTTAAAATTGAAGTGATGATCACGCAGCTACCATCAACATCCATACCGCTTGACACTACTCATCCGTGATGACCCGGTGAGTCAGCGATGTTCTGAAAATTGACACCATTCTTTACTGCACTTGCTGTGGATTATTTTCCACGGTTCATTTAAGCTAGTGTGAACTCGTTTCTTTCACGTTTGTCTCAGCTGCACAGGCGTAACAAACTACTGGCCAGAAAACCACTATAAACGGATGCTTGACCTCCAGAATGAGAGCCTCATGAAATTTTTCTCCAAATGTTTGTGGTATAAGTAACTGGAAGACTGGAACGACATGTCAAATGAATGTTTTTATGACAGCTACACAAGAATGAACTACCTATCTGCAATTAGAATTATCTGGTTTTGTTGCATACCTCAACTAACTTGTTTGGTGAGATATGGTATTAATTTTTCGAAAACTTTCTGAAGAATAAATCGATGGCACTAATTTTTTCCCATCAGTTGCATATTGAAGTCAGTGATGCTGTAAGTGCTGTTGTGGTGCCAATCGAGTCAAGTTTTCTACTTATCTGTTTCACTTTCGTAAGCGTTGCTGTTTCTTCTGTATGAAAAACATATCCACAAAAATAGCTAATTATCGCTGGTCTTGAATTGAAATCAGTTCTTAAGTGTGTGGTTACATGACTCCTAAACAATTCTCAGGTCATCAGGTCAGCAATGTAACGCCGACAGAAAACCTGCCATATAAGTGGTTTTCAGATACTCAGACAACATCTAGCTTACAGCTTCGTTGTTAATTCAGTATGTCCTCAAAGATAGACGAACAGAAACGTCGATTTTCATTATATACCTAACAGAAGCACTGTCCTGTTACCTAGTGCGGTGCATAACATTGTGAAGTTGTTTAATCGGAATATCTCATAAAGTTAATCGACGTACATTTTTGGACCGCCTTTACGAGTTCAGATGCATCTCATAGGCCGTGATCACAAAGATACTCTAAACAGATCCCACCATCTCGCCTAACCCTCATGCTACACAACCATTATTCATGTCAGATTTAGGTTGTGAAAGCATGCTACATCCATTTATTTAAGGGAACCTGCTTGCACAAAATGTTACGCCTAGCAATAATGGTTGCATTCTGTGATGGTATGGTAACAAATGACACTAATGATACTAAGTTTTAGCTGCGTCTGCCCTGAAAGGAGAGCTAAACTTGATCGGTTTAGCTGATTCGGACAATTTTTGGGCATATCTGCTCACCATCTCCCGTATCACACTCTTGTGGCGCCATTCAGATATGAATGAAAGGGACCATTTTGGGACGCCCATGCTTTAACACAGAGTAACGAAGAAGTCCGCATTATGTTTATGTTCAACTGGCTGTACCCAGTCTTCTTGGATAAGGTTCAAAAATTACTGTTATACATGTTGGCTACACTCACAAGTAACCCGTGATGAATAACACCGGAATATTGATGAAACAACATGTATCACGTATGCTAGAGTGCTTTGTAGAGTTTGTTACCCTTTCGATCTCTTGTTACGTACCATTCTTCATACCGGTTATGTTCATTGTACATATTAACTACTTGTCTATTTTTTGAATCAACACACACTTCGTCCTCGAGCGTTTCGCCTTCTGCTCGTATGCGGTCCTGGTTATCGTGGGCTTACCGTGGCAACGTTCATTTAGCCCGCTGGAGGAACCAAATCCGTTATTACTGAAGGGGAGAATCTTCTTGCGGTACGCAGCAGACTTAGTGTAGTGGAATTAGTTGCGAACACCTACTGTGAGTTCTTGTATTTGCCTTGAGGTACTGATGCCTCAACTTTTTGTTCCACTACATATTTGATGAGCCCGTGTTCATTTATTTATTCATCTAGTTTTCTACTTTTTATACACAACCTCCAAAATCTTTTTTCCCGTTTGATCGATTCCTGTTTTGATTGTTTCTTCTCCCTTAACATGACGGATTCTGAACCAGATCCCACCGCCTCGTAGAATGCAGTTTGTGTTAAACCTCCTGAGTTCGGTAGTCGCCATCCTAGGCTTTGGTTTGCTCAAGTTGAGCCTATCTTCGGTTCTAGAATAATACGCTCGCAGAGGTCCATGTATAATTTCACAGTTTCCAACCTCCCCGAGCAGATCGTTACCGAGGTCGCCGACGTTATCTACACTCGGCCCAGCGTTAGCCCCTACGACACTTTAAATGCCGCAATCATCGGACGAACTGCAGCAACCGACGAGCAGAACCTGCGCAAAATTCTGGCGGGATTAGAGTTGGGTGAGAGAACTTCTTCACAACTCCAACGTCAAATGACACAGCTTCAGAGCAAAAATACGGTAAACGAACCAATTCTACGTGAGTTGTGACACAAAAATCTACCAGGCGATATTGGGAAAGTATTGTCTATGCTTTATAAGGACACACCACTCCATAAGCTTGAAGAGCTGGCTGACCAAGTATATGGGAGTTATCAGAGTCGCACTGTATCTCACGTGCATTCACCAGAAGTATCTTCAGGCCGTAGTTGGCCGACGGAATTGGACGCTCTGAAGCAGCAATTTTCCAAAATGACCATGCAGCTCTCTGTAATCTCTAAACAACTGGCAGCCCAGTCAAGAGGTCCTCCCTATCGCCGCCAGTCCCGAAGTCGTTCACGCAGACGGCGAGGTGGTCGAAAAGTGTGTTTCCATCATCGTCGGTTTGGCGCTAAAGCTATCCGTTGTACCAGACCATGCAGTTTTGCTAAGGATAACCCTCATTCGGGGGACGCGGTGGCCAGACCATAATGGCGACGGCTGTTCATGGCTCTTTAAACTGTCACCCATTTAATGTGTTCGATCGTTCCACTGCCCTGAATTTTCTCATTGATACGGGCGCAGAGGTTGGTGTTATCCCACTGAGAGGTGACAAACACAACCCGCAACCGATATCGTACACACTGCAATATATATATATATATATAGTGAGAAGCTACTCACTTTGGATCTCGACCTCCGTCGTCAGTTCCCTGGGAGATTTACGGTGGTAGATGTGCAAAACCCGATCGTTGGGACTGATTTTCTATCATTTTTTGGACTTATAGTGGACGTCGGCAACCGTAACTTAATTGACAGCACAACAACCCTATACGTACACGGCGAGGCCACATCAATTAATTCGACTGGACTGCGGTCGGCCTTACCAGATAACGGTTTCGCAGCCATCCTCTGACAATTTCCACATTTAACCAATCCGTCTAATATAACATCGCCGCCTAAACACGACGTTTTTCATCACATTGTCACCAAAAGCCCACCTACAGACGCACGCCCAATACGTTTGCCACCGCACAAGCTCAGAGTGGCCAGGACAGAGTTTGAACACTTCTTACGACTTGGTGTTATCCAGCCTTCTAATAGCCCATGAGCCTTACCCCTTCATATGGTTCCCAAAAAATTACCAGGTGACTGGCCTCCGTGTGGCGATTACCGCGCCCTGAATAACGTCACTGTTCCAGGCCGATACCCTGTTCCTCACGTTCACGATTTCTCAATCATGTTAAACGGTAAGACCATTTTCTCAAAGATAGATTTGATTCGAGCCTACTACCAAATCCCCGTGGCCCCGGAAGACGTCCCAAAGACCGCCATTACCACTCCCTTTGGACTGTATGAGTTCGTTCGTATGCCATTTGGCTTACGAAACGCTGCACAGACTTTCCAAATGTTCATGGACCAAGCACTCCGTGGTCAGATTTCATGTACGTTCATATTGACGACATCTTAGTCCCCAGTGAGGACACTAAACAGCACGAGTCACCTCTTCGAAAGCTGTTCGGACGTCTTACCCAATAAGGTGTTACGCTAAACCCTATGAAGTGTATCTTCGGAGTTACTTCCATAGATTTTCTCGGACATCGAATCGACAGTAACGGTATCCGGCCTTTGCCAGAGAAAATTAGTGCTGTTAAGGACTACCCACAGCCACAGTCCTTAAGAGGTCTCTGACGCTTCCTAGGTATTGTCAATTATTATTGTCGTTTTATCCCACGATGTTCAGAGCATCTTAAACCACTCACGGACATTTTGAAGGCTAGTCCTAAACACTTCGTTCTGTCTCCTGAAGCTAATACTGCGTTTCTCGCAGCCAAGGAAGCCTTATCCCAATCAACCATATTAACGTATTTAAGAACAGATGAACGCTCGCCGCTGATTCCGAATTCTGACGCATCCCGATCGGCTGTTGGCGCTGTTTTACAACAGAATGTGAATGGTGAGATCCACCCCTTGTCTTTTTCCTCCCGAAAACTCCAACCAGCGCAAACGCGCTACAGTACCTTCGGTCGTGAGTTACTGGGTATTTATCTTGCCATTAAACACTTTCGACATCTTCTGGAGGGTCGCAACTTCATTATCTTTACTGATCACAAACCCCTTGTGTTTGCATTGCGTTGCCCCCCAGATCGGTACTCTCCAAGAGAGATAAGACACCTGGACTTTATCTCTCAGTTCACCACTTACATCCGTTTTATAGACGGTTCCAGTAATTTTGTCGCCGACGCCTCATCTCGTCCGGATGTTAGTCAAATATCCGCAAGTGTCATCGACTTTCTCTCCCTCGCGAAATCCCGGGTTAATGACCCAGAACTTTGCCAACTTCGTGCCAACCTCTCTCTAAAACTACGTGATATTCCTTTAGCCCAGTCAGAATATTCACTTACATGTGATATGTCTACCGGTATATCGCGGCCGTTTGTTTCTTTCACACACCGGTTTGATGTTTGTAGCCGCCTCCATTCTTTATCGCATCCAAGCATACGCGTCTCAACGAAGTTAGTCACCGAGCGTTACATTTGGCCCGGCATTCGTAAGGATGTTCGTAACTGGGCCAAACAATGCCTGGAATGCCAACGCAATAAAGTTTATCGTCACACCATCACTACTCCGGGAACCTTTGCCTTACCCGATGGACGCTTCAAACACGTCCACCTTGATATCGTTGGTCCCCTTCCTCCTTCCAGCGACTATACACATCTTCTAACCTGCGTGGATCGATTCACGAGATGGCCCATTGCCGTTCCTTTGAACAATACGTCAACGTAAACTATCAGAAGCAGTTCAGTCAATTCGTGGATTTCGAATTTTGGCGTTCCGGCCACTATCACCACTGACCGTGGATTTCAGTTTACTTCAGCTCTTTCTCGAGATTTGAATCGTGCTCTTGGTTGCGAACATATGACGACCACTGCGTAACATCCGTCGTGAAATGGTAAGGTCGAAAGGTTTCACTGTCAGTTAAAATCATCTCTAATGGCAACATCGGCTGGTGACAAATGCTCTGATCGCTTACCTCTTATTCTCCTCGGCTTGCGAACTATTGTCAAGGAAGATGTTGGGTGCACCCCAGCAGAACTCGTGTACGGTTGTACATTGCGTATCCCTGGAGAGTTTCTCTCTAATTCCCTGGTACACCTGAGTCCTGACACGAGTTACTTCACGAGTCTTGAGAATCACATGCAGCATATTAAACCTTCACTCCCACGGAGAACGCTGCGCCAAGAACAAATTAATCGTGATTTAAGCACTTGTCCTTTTGTTTTCATTCGCGCTGGCTCGCCTAAAACACCTCTACAGCCGCCGTATGATGGTCCTTTCAGAGCGCTTGATCGTAAATACAAGTACTTTGTCATTGACAAAAACGGAACACGTCACTCGGTGAGCATTGACAGACTAAAGGTTGCTTACGTCGACCGTGATTCAACGTCCCCGTCTTGTCCGCCAGACATTAAACATGCCGATGATTTCAGCCAGCGTCCCCTAGATCCGACTACCGACTCACAAAACCTTTCTCAGTCTACCCAACCCATGTTTGACACTAGTGACCATACCCATTTTCCTGCCTCCCAACCCAAGACATGCAAACCACACACTCGTTCTGGCCGAACCGTTAGCTGGCCGAAAATCTATAGCGATTATCATTGTTGATTCACTGTGTGATTCTCTAACCATCGAGCGTTTTCTCTTCCCTCACGCTCTAGGGGGGAGTTATGTAGAGTTTGTTACCCTTTCGATCTCTTGTTACGTACCATTCTTCATACCGGTTATGTTCACTGTACATATTAACTACTTGTCTATTTTTTGAATCAACACACACTTCGTCCTCGCGCGTTTCGCCTTCTGCTCGTATGCGGTCCTGGTTATCGTAGGCTAACCGTGGCTCGCTTGGAGGAACCAAATCCGTTAGTACTAAAGGAGAGAATCTTCTTGCAATACGCAGCAGACTTAGTGTAGTGGAATTAGTTGCGAACACCTACTGTGAGTTCTTGTATTTGCCTTGAGGTACTGATACCTCAACTCTTTGTTCCACTACACCTCTGTTTTTCTTCCACGTGCTTTACGAAACTTTTGAAATTAATCCCGAATGTTACTTACAGAGCGGTACCATCAGATAGGTTTATGATACCAAGCTTTTATAGTAGTATGGTCTGCAATATTAATCGCAACAATAGCTAACATGACAGAAATAAATTTGCTTTCATTTAATAATTCCGGATGACTGTAGTAACATGGAATAACCACCAGGTCTGCTCAAACCGAATCGCCGACATTGCCAGGAAACAATTTGCAGGATATGCATCCTCTTTTCATAATATCCCCGGTCAAACAGGTCAACTGCACACAATAAATACCATATACACATTTAATATGGAGGAACAAACGATTCAGACCAGAGGATTTCATAACTCCGCGTGTAGATGGCAAGCAGTTTAATGGTGAATGATATGCGTCGCTGACCTGAGTGCAGCCTAATCCAAGAACTTCTCAAATTTTTTCTCATCTGAAAACTAGTATAAGCACGGTCATACTAACGTTTGGGTATACAAAACTGGCTGAGCGTTAGTAACCTTCAATCTCTTAAGGATAGGCTAATTCATTGTGAACACCGATCGACTTTTAAGATTACGCCTACTGTCAAACAGCTCAGTTGTCGCCAGTTGGACAGATACCTGAACGGTGTGGCAGGCTAACACTTCCAATGTAATACATATGTTCTATGTAATTGCGAAAACCAGCACCACTGAACTGTGTCCACTAGTGTACAGAAAACAACACTACTGTCGAAAGTCGTTACGGATCACAGCGCTTAAAATATTTCGTTGAGGGTTTCCGCAATAGTTTGCTCATCTACGTACCTAAATTAATCCTGACAAAATTGTGGGTGCAGTTTACCTGCTATTCACGTTTGTAGCTTTCGTAAGCTGCGCACTTATCATAAAAGGTAAACAACTAGTAAGTAAGTCTTGATTCCATAAGTAGTCAGTTATAGTAAACCTGCCGTTCGCAACTATTTAACCTCGCAGTTTCATGCCTCTAAACATACCACAGTATAATGACTTGGCAGACAGAATAAAAGCAGTGCTGATAGTTGTATAAATACACAGAAGTTTACAATAGGTCACTGTGTTACTGCACTGATCAACCGATGCTTTACAGCGCAATGTAGGGATCATCAAATTGAATCAAAAGGTGATGAATGAGAAGCTCAAGTTCACTAACAAAAGGAGTCAACAGTTCAGTCATTTGACAAACATCCAACAGATGCAGGATGACCTGAAAGTTAAAGCGAACACTGTACCGAAAACTAAAACTAGAACTGAGCGAACAGTTGTAATAGAAACACCGTTGCTAGTTTTTAGAATGAAGAAGAGAGTGATTTCACTGAACTGATGACAAATCCACCAATCTTTAAAGTAGACCGAAAACCACAGAGATCAGAATTATCTCTGGCGTAATTTTCTATTTAGCGACGAAGAAACAACTTTAATGGATTGGAATTATGAGCATGACTTCAAACTAAACTAATCTGTTCTTCCCAAACAAGCTGACGCCCAAATACTCAATGATAGTTGGAGGCGGATATTTAGAAGGGAGTTTGACTGAACCGGTAACCATGGATGGGAATCAAAATGAAGTATCTCACCTTGCCCTGCTATGACGTACTCTCCGAATATTCAGCGAAAAAAGGACATACAGAGCAGAAAGCAGTAACACGTATGTCGGAATTTCCAAAAACGGTTAAATTTCTAAGGAGTTAGGCGTATAAAATAACCAGCTTGAAATCCGGATTTCAAGCCAGTTTAGAACTTCCCGGGATTACTAGATGGATGAGATGTCAGAGACTCCAGCTCTTTTAGGGAACGGACTATTGCGCTGAAGGAAAAATGAGGTAGCATGAAATTATCGACCAGTACGGAGTTTGTGAAAATTATGCTAAAACGAATGAATTAGGTCTCGAAACATAATAGACGGACAACATGGTACCTATTTCTTGCAATAGAGAACCATTTTTAATCTGTTTCCATGATTTTGTGACTGACTCTGATAAGTGAAGGGAGTGAAAAAAGAACCAGTTCCTGTTAATCCCAATAATGAGAGCAGTGTTTGGCATGCCTGCCTCACGGTGGCTAAAGTACGACCTTAAAATGCAGATGAGGATGTGTACAGCTGCTAAGTTATGACCACTGTGGAAACCCGAGACAAGTACTTTCACATTTATTCAAATTCAAAACCTAAAAACAACCACCAGTGGTATTCATTCCTTAACAATCAAAGTCTCGAAGCATCAACGAGAAACCATTTAAGTTTGTTCACAAAAGACTTACCTTGAACCAACTGATTCAATTAAGCAGGAACCTCCGACCAATGTTCATTTTGAACCTGCTACAAGTAATTTGTTTCCAGCATAAGATATTATCAGTGTTTCTGGTTGCAGCCTTATTTACAGTTATCACCATCATGTGCAAGAACACAGAATCAGTCAGTGACATGAGAAAATCTCACTACTAGTAACAGAGTTCAAGAGATATGGCGCAAGGACTGTCGAAACAGTATTGTAAAAACCCAGATAATTCCCAGCTTTTGATATATTTTTTGTGTGAATGCCCTCAGATGGAGTGATATCTTCCCTGTGAGTGTACCGATTTGCTGAATACCGATCTTTGTTTAAAGTAGTGCCTTTACTCTGTGATCATTTTCCTTGTAGTCCGGGGGTAACATTACTCATCTAACGATTAGCCTGTTGGCTTCGAGAAAATAATAGACGGTAGTTTACCTTTGGGTTTCCAGACTTGCGTGCAATACTAGTGATCAGCTAAAATCTTGAAATATAAAACTACTTCGGTTGAACGACGCAAAATTTCTAATCAGGTCTGACTCGAAATGTTCAAGTTGTGGCTTGTGTTGTTGGGGTATTAGGGTAAAAATGATCAGCTATCCACACCAACAATGGGAAAACAAAACGTCATGTATTGCAACCGGATAGCCTGAAGTGACTCGGTAGTTTCTGGTCCATGCGCAGTTCCACTGAATGTTACATATGAAGGTAGTCTACAGTACATTGTACGCCCGTTCTCTCCATTTAAGTGACAGACAATGTTACGGAACAATTTATAAGGATTATTTTTGGCACAATCATAACGAATTTAGCCAGTTCTTTCATCAGACTGGATCATGTTTTATGCACTACAAAGGCAAATGACCAGAATATTATAAAGTTCCATGCGGAACGGACAGCCGTAAGTCGTATTAAGTTTCTATCGGCTGGCAAAAATGTTCAACGGTAATTCGAGCGCTACAAGGAGGTCAATAGAAACTGATAAATTTGGTGGGCAGTAGGATTAGTTTCATTGCGAAATGCGCAAAGGTGAGATGGTTAACTCTTGAAATTTTACGTGCTTTTAAAAGCAATCTTTAACTATCTGAAGAACCTTCCGTCCAGACTAACAAAAATTTGCCTTTCAGTTCAATCTGATTGCCAAACTGCGTCTAAACTTAGCTTGAACCAATTGCTTTATCTCACTTCCCTTAAGTTTGTCCCGCTAAATTTGACCATACTTCACACATTATGAACGAATAAACAAACTGGTATGTCTCCTTGGCTCCGTATGGTTACCCACAAACGCACCTGTAGGTGTGCGCACACTGAACTGTCTGTCGATATTGCCTGTTCATTTGCCCTAGCCTGCTGGACACGGTACAGCACTTCGTCAAAGCATTATGCGCACGCGCTCACACACACACACACACGTCACATAATGTTGATGTACTGAACTGTCTAAAAAGATGGGGGTCATCTGTACTTGTTTATCTGTGCGCCCATGGGCAATGTAAACGAACCATTTGTCAGGCCGCAAACTGTATTCGCTCAATTTTCTGTTTACTCATTGTCAAATTGCACGGCCAAGAAGACAAGTCATCATCTATCCGATCGCACCGCAAATACCCCAATCTGCTCCCTATCCCTCCTCCCAAACGAACTAGCATGAATCATTATGCAGTGCCAGTGTATGAAGCGAGTGCATCGTCTCCCTTGGTCAGAGGTGACCAAAATCGCAGTTTGGGACAAAATAATTTGGTACCGAAGAGTCAATACAATTTGTTTGCATCCACCAGTTTTCGTGTTCTGACGGTTTTGTTCCAAATCATGTTATCAAGTACCGAAAATGGACTGTTAAACTTACGAGCTGTGGTCAACAGAAAACTGGCTTTTGTAAGTTAGTACGTGAAAAACAATAATTGCACTTCGTCTGAAAAACTGTAATCGATAAGAACCAGCTTGTCAAACTGAGTTAAGCGTTCCCGTTAAAAATCACGCGTTGAATTTCGTTTTAAGTCTCTCATGCTTGCAAGATGTTGTTCCCCCTGAATATTTTCACGCAGTTAAGTGGGAGTAACAGTTCGCGATCACTAACAGTTCATCCGTGACAAGTCAGACATTTGTGACACTCAGACTTTCTACAAATAGGATACCGTACAAAAATGCGCGTTCAGTGAGTTTGTCATTAAGGTGTACTGTTAAATCACAGAAGAGTGTATATCAAAGCTGAGCTGTCGTTTGAGATTGCCATATGTAATAGGAATCATATATACGGTTCTCTTATCTGGCAGACGGAAACCAGTCTTCGATCAGAATATGCAAGTGGCTCGTACAGGTTTGTCTTCAGTGGACAGTGTTTCGATGTTGAGGTTTAGGAATCACGCACACTGGATTTGCGTCCGGTAACCACGGAAAAATTTTAAAAAACTCTTTTGATAACGGTGTATCGGTTAATTCAGTGGAAGAAAGATCAAAACGATACCGCCTAGTTGTGATCACTCTGGTGAAGTCTGACAAAGACAGCCTGATTGCAATGCGTACGAAATGTTCCTGCAGGCAGCAATAGCAGTCACACAACCAACAACGTGCAAGCAGTTCTACAAGCCCATTCATTATCGTTAATTACTACTAATTATTTACTTTCAGTGGCTGCGGAAGAACCCAAACTATGTTTCCGGTTGTTCATTTCTACTTAGAAACAGGTAGATCGGATCCTGTTGCAAAGGGTTTCACCTCACCACAGTACAGTAAACTGTAACTTCCTTGGGTAACTTTGTCAGATAGCCGGAATAGATGTATATAGCATACGTGGAACGTAATATTAGAAGTGTTTCTACATTGCTTCATCGAATGTTCAATGAGAGTTTACCAAAACACTGTGGACTAGATCGTCAACAATGTTTCCATCGAAGTCTATTAGTATAACGCCAACTTTTTACGAAAGGTAAAGTTATATGGAGATAAAATATGACATTGCCTCATCATAGTAAATCGAAAGTTAGTTCTGAGTGACTTTCCACAAGCGTGCAGTATTACTGCATCCGACTGTTTTCTTTACAAAAATGTCCAATAGAAACAATATTATAAGTTTTTTATAACGTTGTGTAGGGGTTAGGTGATAATGTTAGACCAAAATAATTCTCAATTCACTCAGTACACTTTTGAGTTACGACGTCCGAACGTACCTGCGTGATATCTACCCTAAACACTGTCCCATCCAAATTCTGTATAATTCTGTCCACTGTTGTTTGTGACTAACTTGATTAATACTGACAGGCTTCAAGATAAACAAACTTGTGCGGTACTTAAGTACTAATAAACTGTAAGCTACTGCTCTATACATTGTATGTATAGCATCCTTATTTCGGTTATCTTTCAACGATAGTGACTATCCCAAAGTCACACTATTCTACCGTAATCCCGTTTAAATCTGCTGTGGATGACTTCAATTGACCTAATTTTAATTTCTTGAGATGTCTCCTCAACTTCTCACAGTAGAAAAGCGTCCAGTTTATTTTCCTTTTGGAACGTCATCAGCTTTGTAATAATACCGTTTTCTTTTACAAAAGTTATTTTATCCACCCAATAAACTGAACAGTTAGATGTGCACACTGAGTACTTGCCTTCATCACTGATTAACTAATCAAAGTGAACGGCTTTAACACCAGTGGCGTAGGGTTCTTTACTTCTGACACCGAACAGTATGCCAGGAACTTGTAGTTAATGGACCAAATTATCAAACTGAATTAGCCGTTGTGTACATTAACAGCAAACCTCTGCACAGTGGTGAGTCTAACGTTCTTCCGTCGGAAAAGACAAGACTGAAATGCACCTGCAGTGTAGGAAACTTCAATACAATATTTTCAGGTACGTAGTTACCATGTTGTAGCTTGTCAAAGCCGACTTACGGCGTGCCGCCATTGACAGGTGCGTAACCAATACAGGGCTGGTTAGCCAAGCGACCGGTGCCAAATGGTATACATTTGAAGGTAGACCTACAAAAATTGGGACATATTTTTCAGTTCCGCTTAAGCCGAATCGCACAGAATATGCACCAATTTATTTTACTGAAAAGATAGCACCATTACATGACGCATTCGGTTAACTACGCTAAATGGACTATTAAGTAGCTTCGGGTTGTAGAATAAATGATTCACCAAACGATAATTAATGGACTGGTTACAGACCAAGTGCCACAGACTTGATGAACCTATTGGAGGCAACCTGGACCCCAGATTGCAACCGTGTGATCGATCCTTTGGACCGCTACAATCGCACCTTCATAATGAATGTGTCCAATTTTTGATCACAATTCTTGCGTTAGAGCGTTATAGCGTACTATTCGCCATTTATGAGCTTCGTCAAAATGGAATACTTACCTGTTTTTGGAGAAGGTGTGGCGAGATGATTTCAGCATGCTTGACAAAAGTGACACACAACTGTTCAGTAGCATCGGTAGTTGAACAAGACATCACCACGTCTCCACTCGTAACAACAGTACCATATGAGCTATTGATACCGTTAAATTAGTACCGCATATGTTTGGAATAATGAACGAAAATGTCAGCTGAAAGACAAAAAAGAAGATCCGGAGCCTACTCTATGCATCTTTTAGTCAGAACTCCAGAATTTAACATAAAAGCAACTCGCTACACCTTAGAAAACGCAAACAAGTTGCAGGCGATTACGAAGCAGTCCCTTTGTAACCTCTGTCTTCTAACTTTAAAGACTAATCTCATTCCTTAAAATAGTTCATCCACTGAGCCATTTTTACAACATTTTCAGGTATTAGTGCCTTCACTGAACACTCGACCAGACGGATACATCCGATTTACACTCTCAAACGTTCTAATGGTTGTAATCATATTTCTCTTCTGCGTACTCCACATCGGTCAGCTAAATTCTCGGAGGAGAGTGAACGGTCTGTTGAAAGGTGCGTAGTGTAATCTGGCCACCGGAATCTAGGCATTTGCTCGATTTAACTGAGTGAAACTGTTTTGTCGAAAATTCGTATTTCAGGCTGCTCGTTGCCTAGCTCTGATACCCTTCGGCATGTAATGTTCAAAACAAGAAATTTACTCCGGCTAAAATCCGCAACCTTCAGTTGTCCTGTTTCACAACTATAGAGTATCTACGAACCGTGTGATCCTTCAAGTTAAATTTCATAAGCTGTTGACGCCAAAGTTAAACGAGGTTTGAAAAACTTTATGAAGATGAATAAGTTAGGGACAAATGGAGCAAGTCTTTCTACAATGATTGTCAACAAATACACACAGTCTGTGTTAAATTTTTCAAAGATATCCTGGAACAACGGGCCACGGTTTGTTTCCAGTGATTATCATAGTTTCAATCGGACAATAGAATGTGAGACATCGAACTGGCTTGTCACACCTTCAGGACACACAAAACACGTCGCCAAGCTTGTGCCATAGAGCAGTGATTCAAAAAGCCGGCCTGTTTACAATGAGATTACAAGCAGGGCTCAGACAAGAAATGAATGAAAATAAGAAATGACGACTACTGCGCTGTCTATGCTTCAGCGCAAAATTTTTTGAACGCATACAGGATTTTCTAAAAACGAAGACTTTAACAGGATCAAGGATGCGGTTCCGAAAGATTCGAAGTAGCAGTGAATCTTCTATTAATTTTCGTTGTTATCCGATTTGATTGCGTTTCACCACTAATAAAGCTGGATGTCGTCCACTGGTATCTACAAAAGAACTGAACATCTTGAATTATGTTTGCAAGCACAATAATACGGCTTCAGTAATAAGCGAAGACAGTTGCCAATTTGTTTTCCGGTGTACGGATAGTCTGAACCCGGCTACAAAAAGAACTACCCGCGGAATTTCACCCTAGGAGGACACGATCGAGCTTATGTCACGTCATTAATCCATCCGAAGGTTAGTTCGTATTTCTAACAAAAATCACCATTCTGTCTGTCACGCAATCGGTTCAGACTCGGATGGAAGAAAAGAACACGAACGCCATACTGATGGTCAGCGTGCGCTTCATCGGAACATTTACTGAGCTCATACGTCCGAAACTTTCACTCTCATTAATCTACTCATTGTCAGAAGTGATTATTCTGAACACTCAGGGTGATCCTATGGCATAACAGGCATGTATCTAAATGGCTGGAACACAGATTTTTCACAGCCAGGCTTCATTTATTTCACAAAACTCGATAAATTACCCACCAATAAAAATGTTTCTCTTATTCACCTCTGAATTCATAATATCAATGTCTGTTTTAAATAAAGGTAATATTGGTGATCGGTGGTGTGGTAGGGTTGACAAGCTGGAGGAGACTTACCGTGAAAAAATTCAGGTTTCATGTCTACTCGAACAAGCGACAAAAACAACATGCTCTTTACGTGCAAATGTTCTATCATTTCACCTACATTTGTAACAAACTAGCTTTACCCGCAAACAACATTTTTGCGAAAAGCGAGTGATATGGTAACCTCAATATAATGTGTGTAGTCCGTAGGTGAGCAGCGGAACGGATAAGGCAAACTACGGAAGGTTTATAACTGATCCACAAAACTTGAATAACGTAAAAGCGATCAGAGTTAATTTAAAAAATTTTCGAAGTCTAAGTTTTATGCAGCAGTAACAAGCCCATAGATAGGAGTTACACTGCCGAAACATTGTCCATCTTAAACCGGTCTAATCGATTAAACTAAAACCAACATGCAGACAAACATATGAAGAATGTCATAAAAAAGAGGCACCGATTAGATAACCAAACGGCGTCTATCAAAATATTTTGCTTTGGAAAGATATGGATTTGTTCACGGGAAAACAAACGCTATCATCACAAAACGAAGTTGACATTCTTTTGAACATAGAAAAGAGACATTACGACTGTTAGTCAAGAAATTTCTGTTGTACTTAAGGATCCGTTATTTACTGGCAAAACTGTTAAAGGCACTGAGACGGGACTGTTTTCAGAAGTTTATTTTGGGACATCCGTGTGAGAAATTCGAATTAGAATAAACGAAAATCCGACCAGTACCTAAAACTTTGCTTGAAATTATTTCATAGATCCCGTTATGCCACCGGATTCAGAAAACACTAGCTCCGTTTTTGTCATAGATCTTTAAGGTAGTATGAGTGTAGCAACGTAATTAAATGCGTTTTTTATGCTAAACACAAATGATGGCAAAAAGTAGGCTCAGATTTTGCACCCAGCATATTCTTTAAATTACTGAAGCGGAGTAAAGGAATAAATGCTCAGCCAACAATGGGTCGTGGTTCATACAGCTTTCTTGTTTTTGTGGTATGATTTTGCTTTGGGTACCGCGTGGTTAAAGAGAAAGCAAGTGAAGCATCGCCCACTGATCTGGGCTCGCTGATTTGGACCGGCTTCGGGTAAGTCCACTTAGGTTGGTTGTAGTTAGGCGAACATTTTCTGACGCGGTCACCTAACCTCTGGCATTGCTGAATGCGAATTTGTGTCTTCAAATGAAGAAGGTTAAGAAATCTCCAGGCAATAGAGCTACGCACTCACTCATAAAACGTTGGAGTTTTCGTAGTATCATCGGTCATACCTGCTGCATTTATAGTTACACAGTTTTTGGTTAAAGATGACAAGTTCCGGTATCAACCTTCACGGATGAGCGTGAACAAGCAGAAGTTCTTGGGTGTCCATACTTTCCTGAGCTCCAAACTACTGGAAGCTGTAAGGCAGTAGCTATGCAGTGAAGTGCACTCAATATAAACAACACAGTGCTTAATTTGTAAATGCGTTTGGTTTCCAGTCTAATATAGCCACTTAACGATGAATGTGTTTATCGGGACCATATAGTTTGTAGAATAGCGAGTAGTATGGAAGTGATTAGACTAAAACAGTCGAGCGTGAAGCTGAAAAGTTGCAAAATGCATGTGAGAAATAACCACCACCCAGTTAGTCGGTGCTGTGAAGATTTACAGCATATCTTTCGTAATCAGTCGGTTACTATCTACAAAGCACTGATCAGCAAAACCATGGAATTTATCGTACTCGCGGGGATGTGAACACAATTTACAATGACGTCTTCCCAAGTCAGTAACGAAACGGCTGAGGATAATTTGTTCAAATATCACGGAGTGTTTATGGTTTCGAAACTTGGAGTGCTCCCTCGTAAACTTCAAAGTGTGTAGAACCTTAAAGGTAGCAAATACTGCACAGTTTATCCGACAACATGAAAGCGCACATTGTCGGAACGGCACCTTAAATAACAGATGTTTCCGAAGTGAAAACCATCTATTTTGTTTGGTCAAGTTTGACCAACTCATACTGTGAGAAGTGTGCTTTCGATTCGAATTCTTGTCAATTGCTGATCGGTAATCATTGTACTGGCCCACGTGAGTGAGTGAATCAAATCACCTTGCACCAATATCTGATATGTTAAGTGAAGAGTTCCAAAAGAAGTGGGCTTAATACCATGGAACGTGAATACACGTCACTTAAGACGTTTTCGACATGGTGAGGTACGTAATGAGTTCATCTTCAGCGAATACGAAACTTCAAAATTTCTTTCTACCACAGCCCTACCCACTCACGTTTCATCCTGCATGTACAGTTAACAGGTATCGTTAACAGCAAATCTGGTGTATCGGTATAGGTATCACAGTTACATTCGACTTTGAGTAAAAAATCTACCATAGCGACACTATTGTATGCGACTATCTCTAGGACTTACATTGTCGCAGCAATTTTCTTGAGGAATAGTGTTCGACAAACCCAACGCGCGTTTGAACTCTCAGGTACACTGGAATTTTCCGTCAACATTCGGTTACCTTGGTGCTCAACGTCTTTTTATATGTGAGATAAGGTCTGTATCCATTTCATGCTAACTTGTCAACTGACTCACCAACATTGATCAGCTGGATACAAAAACCTCACCTATACGTCTCTCGGTTTTATTCCTTTGGGTTTACACAGGACAAATGGTGTTTTAATAGAACCACAAGTGGTACAACGCAAACCACTTGTGGTGTTGGTTAACCGCAGCTATCTTTTTGGCTCCGGTCACTGTGACATGCTAATTGGAAGCGAATGCCGCGAACAATTTGCATAGTGAGAAAAATTTTGAAATTTGTGGTTTCAGTTTCACTCGTCATCTCATCGATGTTTCTAAACCGCCTACTAACACAATCACTTTACCGAAATATCTACATTATATTATTCATTCGCATTACTTAGTTGTTTACGTTAATTGATTAATTACATTAGTTGTACACACAATTACTCAACTGCTCAATTAATTGCTTGCTTGCTTGAAGGCGGTGCTTACTAAATTCTACTCACTCACATAATTTTCCTCTATTTAAAACCCACCAACTCATCGACGCATTTCAAGCAAACCTATCCGTTTACTCATCCAAAATTCAACGTGCATTCGCAAGCAAATTTGAAAAATCGAATAACAAATGAAGGAAGTCTTGTTCATCTTGACTTTGGCACACTGAAGAATATAATCGATTCTTAAAACAAGACAACTTTTCGGCGTATATATTACTAAGGTCAAATAATAACGTAGCATTTGACGGTTTGGTACACTTTACTTCGGGGTAGGAAGAAGAAATGGTTCAAATGAGTATATACCACATATTAAGAGAGGATAGAAACAACATCCATCGGGACAAGTTTGAACGTTGGAGGTGAGAATCAACAGAGAGAACTCTGCCTACAAATGTCTTGCAAGCAAACAGAGGTTTTGGTAACATCTTGCCACAGTGTTTGCTTTGAGTTAGTTTCTTTGCCGACGACCAATCACAAATTACTTACTGTTTCGTAAACCTGCAAGCTGTCGCCTTATCAATAACGTTTTTGTGTGTAATCTTCTGAAGCCTCAAATTTATCACAGGTCATCAAGCTCATT
This sequence comes from Paragonimus westermani, assembly GCA_008508345.1. NCBI lineage: Eukaryota > Metazoa > Platyhelminthes > Trematoda > Plagiorchiida > Troglotrematidae > Paragonimus > Paragonimus westermani. The sequence continues at coordinate 168,186 of QNGE01001103.1, read as the reverse complement.
TCTGAGGTCGATCAGTCTGTGCAGTACATCTGCTAACCTAATAAACGAAATGACGGACGTGTGACAGCGATCTGTAGCCACCATGAGAATCCTTCAGGCGTCAAATAAGTGCAGAAACTGAGAAGATGATCGCTGTTGAATGTGACAACGTGGTAAACATTTTACGTGACCGTGCTACGGCGGTCGCTGTTGGTAGGCGGACGCTTGTTGGTGGGAAGTCGCTGTGTAAACTCTATTGGACCTTGCTCTTTGTGATGCGACTTGCACCATCATTGTGCAAGGTGTTAGTGCATGTATTTGGCAATAAGGTGGTTTTTGAGTTAACTGGGAAGTTCTAGATGTTCATGACCGATTTATTCAATTCTGAGTCGATAATTCAAATTACGAGGACTTGTGAAGTAAACTCGGATTTCTTGTTTTCGGGCTCAGGTATAACTCGTAGTATAACTGGAGTCACAGGGGTACCTCACCGCAAACAAGAGGCCTATGTCTATAAAAACACAGACCAGACAGTCATCCTACAGAACTACCATATGTGGCTGTCAATGGTGAAAAACTGATAGTCGTATTGAGTTAGCTGATCATCATTTGCTACACTGCGTGATACGTGTCGAATGGATTCAATGGGTGAACATCGGAAAGGTTGGGGGATGGAATTTTAAGCCTTCGGATGGAAGTTGCCTATCCGAGTCATGGAAATTAAAAAATCTCACTGGGAGTGCTAGCCTGTTGTTCAATACTCCAAGAAGTGCACGGCGTGTGAACGATAAGGTGAAAAACGAAAACGGCGGCAACCACTCGTAAGTTCCGAATTGTAGATCACGTTTGTCTATCGGACAGAAGGTCTTTTGACCCAGTTATCCTTGGTTGAGGCGATAGAAGCCACCTTGCTGTAATGATTTTGGGAAAAGGCCAATGGAAACGAGTGACTATTGCTTCCACAGCCGGTTAGCAAGGTCTGTTAATAACAGCGCCCAAGCTATTCCTAACTCTTCCAGTAAGCATGCTAACTGCAATTCATATTTGTTAGTCCAAATAGTATCTCGACCTTTGTTAACCACGACCAATCGTCTGAGACCCATCAGGTTAAAGGCATGCCTAAAAGCACAACTGTGTAGAACTTGCCTGAATCAGAAAACTCCAAAGTCGTTATATAAGCGGTGCATGATCTAGACCGGCGGAGATGCCATGCATTGCTTATTCGTCCCACTGATCTAACTGACAGTAGTATTATCAATGGGACAGGTTGAGAAACACCTGACCTGAATGAACACAACAACACTGCCACAACACCCAACCAGAGTACCCCAAATGACTTTCGTCTGTAGGCCGAATCCAGCAGAAGAGTTTAAAAGCAACTGAGGTTTCAGCCAGTCCAGTGGAGATCTAAAACACACCGACTCATTGATTCCTCAATAAACCGTGGCAGGGGAGAACCTTCTTAATGGAGAATCAGCTATTTGTAAAAAGGTAAAAATTATCCCAAAAATGTGAGTTTGAGAGCTTATTGTAAGGCGAGTTCTTCAGTTTTAAGTTTACAACACGGCAAAGATGAGTAACCCAACCTCCATATGACCCTCAGTAGGGGTCGTTACTGTCGAACAATCTTTACGGATCTTTGTGATGATGGTAAAAACCTGTTTTTAGAAAACTGTTTTGAACACAGTGAAGGCAGACAGAGAAGTCAACCAAACGTTTGATCACAGTGACATGCCCAGCAAGAAACACATGCCAGTTAGGTTAGACCGAACTCGTGGTCTTTACATACGTCCTTTTTCAGGTCCTCATATTGTGATTATCTTATTTCGTTTTGCGATCAAACTTAAGTCGGCGCCCTGAACGACCTCCTTGCGGTGCCGACCTGGCAGTTTTGATACAAACCTTGACTGACAAAGCATTCAGCGACTCCAGATAAGGCCATACATCCTAACTGGTTTTGATGTATTGTTTATCTTCAACCAGGAAAATAAAAATACCACCATCACCTGAGCGCCGGTAATCAGCAGTGCACAGGATAGAGGACCGGAATACATCTGTTCACAATGTGGTCAGATATGTAACCCCAACGTTAGTCTGTCGGTGCACGTTCATATGCACTGACGCACAGATGGTGCAAAGAAGGAAGGAGGTGTTCAGCCTCCTCCAATCTTTGATTGAGTCAACCGTGACGGCAGCTTCCCGACCAAAATTGGTCCCAATGAACATAGGAGGCATGTTCATCCTGTCAAATACAATCGTGAGAATCTCAAATGCACGAAAGCTGCCGGATCAAGTTAGTCTCAGCAAGATTCGGCTCCTCTTGCTAGACTTGCCGATGGGTTTGCTCCGTCGTGCTCCTTTCAACACAAAATCCATTATTGGCATATGATGTCTCACATTGGGTTTCAAGCTGTTGAGTATTCCAAGTGGTTTTGCTATTTGGCCCAAACAAAAGCAATCGGCGTCTAATAGCCAGGATTTCCAACATAGCAATCAATTAATAACAGTTGCCCACAGCCTACATGCAAGCTCTTTAACAGTAACACGAGCAAATTCACTGATAAGCAAGTATACCTCATGAGATTTTCTGTACAACTGGTGTCTGGTCACTTGACGACGTGCTCGTCAAGGCGCCAGCCTACACGACCCAAAATCTTATACGGAAACTTAACTCCGCTGCGATTCGAACCCCGTGTCACCAGTAAAAGAAAAGCGTTGGTTTCAAAGTATTTTCCGGAAAAAATGAACAACCGTCTACAAAAAGAACGAATATTGGTCCGAGGTATTGTCCAGTCATCCACACATTGATAAGCAATGATAACGTACGAATCTACATCCGGACTGGTATTTGATCGACCCGATCACCGAATAGAAAGCCTCCCGCATTCTGGAAAGCACGAAAAAGACGAACCAAAGCGTTCGAAGAGTAAGAAAGCAATGCGGGCCGAACTAGCCACCATACCCGATCAGTGTACGAGCCCTGTATAGAGGACAGTAATGGAACACATCGTTTCAAATCAGGGAATACTGCAATGCCTGTAGACTGACCAAGGCCCCTGCTTCAAAAGTGGAGGGCTTGAGAATTGTTTGGAGTGCTTGGAAATCTAGAAAATTCGCACAACCCTATATCATCCGCAATCAAACGGAGTGACAAAAGGAAACAGTCGCACAATCAAGAAGTGATTGATGGCGAAAGGAAGGAGCTGGGAGAAAACGCTACCGTTGGTTTTGTTGTCCACCGCTGTTCGCCACAAGGAACGACGAAAAATTCGCCATTCTATCTACTGTATAGGTATATGCTACGCTTGCCAGTCGATCTGGAGACTGATTTATTGGGAGACCGACGGATGAGTACGCGTAAATTGGCAAAGGCTCGGAGACTGGTCAAACTAAACATGACAGACGCACAGCAAGCTACCCGGCAGCAGTCAGCTGCAAAGTTGTCGGGTCGAGGTGCTGTGTTTGAACGTGGTTCGGAGGCTAAACACCAAGACCGGCGGAGCTTGATAGCAACAAGACTCGGATCCAGGACGTTTCTGGCAAAGTGGAGGGGACCGTATGTGGTGGTGGAACGTTGCAATCACGTATATTTGAATCAGAATGAAAACAAACAACATCGTGTCCACGGAAGCCTGCTCTGCAGGTGTTATGACACTGTGATAAGAACAGAATGCACACCAGTTGCATCAACACCACAGAAGCCGCTACGCAGATCGTCGAGAGAACGAAGAGATTCTGAACGCCTTTTCTGCAGCTGAACCAGTGTTTGCGGTGGGAGAAGTACAGTGAGGCCGGGTGATCGAACTATACTAGTCACAACACCACCATTCACTAGTGAGGCAGGAGCATGGATTCCGACTTCGAAGTGGCCGCGAGAAGAATACAAGAAGAGGCACTGGAGTGCAGCGTGGTTGTATGAAATGGATCTTGGTACATAAGGGAACTGAACATTGGCGTCCGGAGGGACCGTGACGTATTGGGACCAGTGTCGTGTGGAGATGAGTGGATGTGTTTTTAGTCATGTTGACTCGCATGACACATGTGTTGGGTTTCCGAATGAATAATCCTTGACTTATCCGCGTTTTTGTTTCACAACGATTCACCTTGATGGTTGCCACGAAACATCCTCTCTACTACTCACGCTGCTCCAGAACTCATGCTCCTGGTGCTCCAACTTTTACCCAGTCTCTACGGACACGCCAAATATGTTCGATTTTACCTGGCTCGGCTCGATTATCAGGTCGGCCCAAGCTTTCGTTGGTCTTTCACTCCTGACATAGTAGTCAGTCTTATTAGAGTGCCACCGCCACGCCCGAAATTCCCATCCTCTGGTTTCAGCTTAGTTTCCGCCAGGATCTTTCACTTTCGCTGCTGGTAATCATCACAGCAAGGAATAGTTAGCTGGATTTAGCTCGACCGAACCTTGGCAACCAGCTCATCAATACACTGACCGGCGGTTTCCTCTACGCCGACGGTCTGATTCGTCTGGCCGAGAATCCTACTAGTCTCTTCAGGAAGCCTGCAATCGTCGCCGGTGCTCTGCAACCATTCGGACTGAGGATTGGCGCGCGAAATAATAAATTTATTGCCATCTGTAGTGACCATAAACAAACCGTAACACTCATAAAAGATGAGTCTATCAATTATGTCTTGGAAGTTATCCACTCACTACGCTGGTTGAAACCACCAAAGCGCCCCCAAATATGAATCAACTACTCTATCTTCTGAGGCAGGATGTGATCTCCGAAATGGATCACTCGCTACTTTTGAGCCGATTCCACCAAAACACGGTCGAAGCTATGGACCATACAATTCGCGAGCTTGTTTGGCAGTGGTCCTACCTTCCCAAAGACATAACAACCAGTTATATTCGCGCCCAATTCACTTGGGAAGTCTGGACATTTCGATTTTGTCTACTACTGTTCTTGTCTCGCTCAAACGACGAGTGGAGTGATTGCTCTCTATTCACTGTCCAGTTTCAAGGAACGTAGACGAAGAAAATTCTTTTGGCCCGTCATAACAGAAGTCAGCGTCCTGGTATGCATTCAGAGTGAGTTAACGGCAAACAAACAAGAGCCCCATGCGGTGTGAACAGAAGAGCATTATCATATGCTAGAGGGCAGTGAGCTTCAGGAAATATCTATCTCTTCACTCTTCAGTCGTCAGCTACTGAATCCAGGATCTTTATTCGTGTCATCCAACTGTGATTCAGTCTTTCTCCGACTAATTTCCAGAATTCTCGAGGTTGTCGAAGCGATCACACAGTTCTTTGTCGTGGCAACTGCAGTCGACCAGAAAGCCTAACTCATATTCTTTAATCGTGCTGGATCAGGCAGGATGTGTATTGTGCTCAGCACATCCGCGTGGCCAAGGACGTGATGAAAAGACTGTGTAATCTGGGCTACGCAGTCTTCGAGGAGCTACAATTACCAGTGATGAACTCCTTCATCAAACTCGACGTTACTGCGGCTCGTGACAACGTTACTTTGGTACTGGATGTCAGTATAGCAGACGACTACTGAATCCAATTTGCCTAGACGGACATGGTTTTGTAATACGGGACCAAGCCTCAAATTGTCGTCATTCAGTCGACCGTCCATACTATGGGCTGTGACGTGGACTATTTTTCTCAGACACCTGTGCACATCAATTCCCATGGCATCATGTGCCATTCTTCTTAAAATGCGATTCTTCGACTAACAGTACTCCCTACGCAGTCACTGATTTATGCCTACTGACCGTTCTAGGTTCCCCAAAAACCCATGATATCTATGCGGGTAATCTGACACTGATTGTTGTTGCCTTCTGTCAGTTGTCTCATTACGAAAGACATTTTTCTGTCCCGATGTATGAGCCTTGACTGTCGTCACCCTCCTGTGCCTTAGTTTTGAGAGGCTCCCTCTTTGTTTTGACCCCTTCCCCTTGTTAAATTATCACACAAGTAACTCTTATTAGATAACTGAAATTATTGAGGTATGCTATCTTCAAGGAAGGACTTGTCAAATGTTCAGTATTGTTAACCGTGCACCGTATTTCATTTGACAGACAGTTTGCTTTGAATTTCTTTTTTCGACATTTGTTACTTGAATTCTGGGATCACCGCTCGCCCTTTGTTAAAATGAAACCGTGTACAGTACCCTTCAGAACAAACAAGTGAACAAAACATCTGACTACAGTGGCGTGTCCGACAGATACCATTTGAATAAGGATGAATTTGCGGTTTTTACGTACGTCCTTCGTCAGATCCACACATTGCGATTACTTCGTTTGGTTATGCTACGAAGCCTTGTCTAAAGCTTACAATCAAATCCATAGGCTCATTCCACCTAAATGGTCACATCCGTTATATACAATCAAAGCACCCTAACGACCGCAGTCCCACAGGCCATCGCTGTTAGCCTCAACCACCCAAAAAGCTTCATGGAAAAGTTTCAACATTCCAGGTCTTATGCTTAGGTTAGGACTGGACAAATCACGCAATCGTAACCACTATCTAGACAACCACTCCTACTCTGTACGGTGGATCTGTTAGTTGTTGAGTAAATAAAGCTGTTGGCACCGACGACCCATTACTATAGCATCATACACACGATAATAATCCACATAACTGTATTGTCTGATGAGACAGCACCCAAAATAAGTTCGTTGGCTACATGCACCTTTCACAACTCAATGCCTGTGTGATCTATCTATGCAAGTAGGCCATGAAGAAAATAATCTTCGTGGGAGGAGTATTAAGTCACGGTTGTTTTAGGATGCAGTTCAGTCAATTCAGTCCATATTAAAACCTAATCCCCTACTACTTACAAGTAACCAATTCAGTAGCATTGTCTGACAATTTCTACAACACGGTCTCAGTGGCAGCATTTCACTGTTTTATACAATCAGGCTGTAATGGTTAATGAGAAATAAATGAAGCTATTTGCTATGGCGTGACTCTTTCTTTTTCCCTCAATGCGTACACAATATGCGCAAAGTCGACTACACTACAAATAAAACCGGATATTCATCAGACTGCTAAGCACCTACATGAAGCCATATAAAAATTAATCAGAGTGGGTTTCTGCATGCATCAGAGCGAGGAATTTAAAAACGCTTGAAAATGCCCTTTTATATATCTACAAATGTTAAGTTGTTCCCTTTGCCTTGGCTTTTTATTGAGGTTTGACAGTTGAAAATATTAATAACTGTAAATGGACGTGTCCTTCCAGTTCCGTTATGCGAATGTGTATCGCTGTCTTAATAAAACTGAATTATGAGCGTATTTGCACCAAAAAACATGAATTATTTAATACATCAAGCTCTGCAATTTCTTTTCTCCAAAGCAATAATCGAATGAGGTCAATCTCATAGCTTCACGAGTCAAAAAGTTTCACTCAGAAAGCAGGCTTCAGGATTAACCTAAACATTTTATCGGAAAGTCACCATAAGATCCATGTCCTAATAAACCTATTACGTACAGCGACATTAGAAAATGATCTCTTTTGGTGTCAGATAAATACATGTTACTATCTTGTTCTTGCCCAGGAGAGTGTTAATGACTTCCAGTTGCATCAGTGACATGCTAGTTTATTCCTGGGTGCCCGCTCAGAAGTGAGTTAGAAACAAGGTGTTTGGCTACTAATCGTAATTCTTTATGATCTTTGTCGCTTGCTCCTGCTCAGTCGCAGAATACTGTTGAGTGAAATATTGGACGATGTGGTTAGCTCCCTCGGACCAGACTTTAAAAGAACAGGGCTCTCATTTGCAACCCCTTTGAATGTATACATATGCGCTGACTGAATAACCATACACTCAGTGAATGAAGGACTCAGTTGAAATAATTACCGCCACGTTTCTCCATGAAAAATTATGTGACCATTGTGGAATGCAGTTCATTCCTCAAGGCAGTAAAAGTTAATCAGCCTCGATATGCTGAACATTATAAGTAAACTGTGATGAACAGGTGAAATGTGGAAGGCACGATTGTTTGTGGAGAACCTAAGGTAATCATTCCAGCGATAGCATATGTAACCAAGGTACTGGTAATCAGGTCCACGTATGAGCTGCCGATTAATAACTCGAAGGAAGTAGGTTGGTTTTATCGACAAGAAAATATGCCGATAATGCTGGCTGATCAGAATGATCGGATACAGCGAGTTAACTAAGCTCTTCTCGGCCAATACAGCCAATTACGAAAGATCCAGTCGTCTGAGAACGAACGCACTGCTCATTTTTAGGCGAATACATTCACTGAATATGCACTAATCACTCTTGTCTAGCCGTGTGACGTGCACTCGACAGTGTCCAGTCAGACGTGCAGGTAACAAATAGAGCAGACATGTGAGAATCGGACAACCTGAGGATGAACTGTACACAACAAGACTATTTGGGTACGTATATAAAGATATGGGGAATTAGAAACAAAAGTCCAGTTCTCTTTCACAATATGCCCGGGCGAGGTAACCAATACTAACTGACCCTGACCACATACTTTATTCACCAGAGCGCATGCCTGTGTTTGTATGATGAGAGCCTGTCCACATTGTTGTTCATGTTTTGGTATTCTTCAGGCGACTAGATGCTTGTCTAAGGAATACCAAACAGCTTTGACGAGGACAAAGGTAACGAAGTCAGCGACAATCACGGTCGTGTTGCATTCGGTAACGCAAACTCACACAAATGTATAGGGGGCATCTCAGATCATCTACTGTCTTCCGGTTGGTTAGCTGGCTGCAGTTAGATAGGGGATTTCGAAAACAGCAGAATCGATCGCTACCGGACTACGTACTTCACTGTTTTATTTACGAAACCAGTACGCTAACATCTGTTGACTACCGCAGTATCGGTACGTTGTTAGTCTCCCCTCATTCACACCCAAACAGACTGTTGACCTCGATCAACGGAGATAACCTTATCAGATATTCTAAATACTGCATGACTTCAGTTGTGAGTTTGGGTTTATTATCACCGTTCTTTATAGTTGCATTGACACTATGAAGAAGTAACGAACATTTGCCCTAGAACATCATGTTTTGTTTCTTGAAAGAAAGCAAGTTAGCACAGTGAACCTAGTGTGCATTTAGAGTTCAGCGATTGGCTAATAAAAATGAAACATAAAATAGTAAATTTTAATCAACTCTACCTTCATAAAACGCAAATAAAATTACAATCATATTTTCGCAGAATAAACCTCTGGGTTTTTCTCCTCATCTTCTTTCGCACAAAATGACATTTTATTTTCGGTGTGGGGTTTGTTCATTGTTCAGTCTCGAACTGAATTCGTAATTAAGGCAAGTTCAGTTCACAACCAGTGTCCTCAAACATTTTTAAGTCAAGAACTCTAATTCACATAGAAATCACCAACATCTATATATGTTACTGATAAGTACGTGTCACAAAATGAGCTAGTGAGATTTCGAAAAATGAGACAGAATTAGATTAGGCTAGAAGAAGCAAGCCATTTGACATATAGGATCACTAATGAAGAAAAACAGACTAGCATTCAATGGCCGCAGCTGGAACACGATAAAGCACACGTAAGAGTGGTGTGGGGACGAAAACATGTTTTCCATAACAAAATCTACCATTACATCAATAGCAAAACGCATGCCAAGTAATGTTGATTGTTTCTGTGCGTAAGGAAGGTGGCTTATCTGTTGTTACTGATTTGCGTGGAAAACATCGGATCAAACAGTTCAGCCCAATCGAAAACGATACACGTCCATTTGTTCATAATAAATGCATGTTAACATTAATTGAGTTTGATTGACCGCTGTTAGAATTGTTTATTCAACGTTTTGTTTCCTTCTATTCACTATTTGAAATTGAACATGTTCTGACGAGTTAAGTTCATGTTACAATCGTACAGGGGTGAATAATGATACGTTAAACGAAATAGAGATTGAGAAAGTGAATGTCTTCAATTCGACTAAGAAGAGAGCTAATTTTAAATAGTTGTTACGACCCATGTGAAAATTCGGTCAGCTATGGGAATCTGATTTCGATAATTCAACCAAGAATCAAAGAGGTCCAGCTTTTTTATGTCAACTGTTATCATGCCTAACAGCATCCAACCTACTGTTAGGTAAAAACGCAATATACTACTAATGTAATCAACAAGAGAACAATGACAAGCAAAGTGAAACGGGTGATAAAGGTTGAGATGGGTATAACGTCTTGTGTAGCAACTGATCGATAATATAATGTCTACCTCAACTAATTTGCGAGTATTGTAAGAGTTTACGTGGTGATCATTACAAAATGAGACGATTTCGAAGTCCTTAATACCTTCACTTAGAGATCACTATTGCATAGCCGTTACCTTTGTGTTGCATTTATCGATCAACTGAATTAAATGACCAAAAAGAGGACTGTAGCAAACTAGAGAGTTCAGTGTGATCTTTAACATAGTCTCAAAACTTATGGTCATATATTGTGCGTGCGTTACTGAGAAGATACGCGTGATATATGCCGTCCGACCGCTCGTCCGCTGATCATGCTACTGTGCGGCTCGAACTCGAGGAACCAAACAATTCCCGTTAACTCGTTCATCGACTGCCAGTCTCTAACCTCCATAACTAACATTCGATGTCAGTGTCGTCTGTTGCTATACGTCTGTGCTATACGAGGCCATTCGTCTGTTCCGTCTAAAAAGCATTCGATCTCAATTTTCAGTGACCTTTTTATGTATTACGTCCTACTAGTCAACATCCGATGAAATTAGCTCAGTGCACCGTGCACCAAATTATTGAGCCTTTGCCAAACTAGTTTTCCCGCAGATGAATGTTCCACATAACTGCAGGTTAATATTTCTGTCCGTTTTATACATTTTAAGTCGTTTTATTGTCCACTATCTGTGGTGTAGTGGAGATAGTTATTGGTGTTTTGTCAAACCTCTCGGTCAGTGGACTAGCCATACCGTTCAAACATTTTCGAGAGAATAATCTTAAACCGCGGTTTACCAATATCACGTTACGACAGACTACCCCAAAGCTAAATGGTTTTCACTGTATACATGCAGCATTCTTACCTACTTACTTGACTAGGCGGAAGATATTCTGAGGTTTCTAGACTCCACAGAACTACAGGAGTAACCAAAATTGGCAGTAATTAGATGCATTGGTTTGTCCGATCTCTAACACATTACTCAACTCTTAAGCAGGACATAGTTCGGTGACCGCAACCCATCGCAGCTTCCCCACCACGTGCAACGAGTTATAGGCACCACACAATTAAAGGAGATTCCCTCTGAGTAGATGTGACCCTAGCATCTGCTCAGGAATATGCAGAACACCCGTAGCGCAAACCCGTTGGGGACCTTGGCACAGTTGCCGATGCAGCCCGAAGGCATTTGGGAAACACAACACCATAGGTTCCCAATTCGCTTTGATTATCCAGGACACGATCGTTAATGTAACCGCTCAGATTGGTGTCCCAACTGAGCAGCTTCTGGCTTTATTGATATAGCATTCTAGGTCACGTTCGACCTCATCTCTCGACGAAACAACAGCCAGTCAACATTGCGTACATCTAATTTACCGCAACCGAATGCTAAAACTTCTCACTGCTGATGTGACCAATAACTTGGTCAGCACACCCAGCAACGTCGACAACCTTGTATTGGTGATTCAGTCAGTAATCCAGGTAATCGACTTTTGGTGGCTACTAACACCGTTTCTCTGATTTGTCGTCTCCTCTTCCTAAAAGATCAGCAAATTGGAGTTTGCTTTTTCGTCGACAGTGGCGTTGATGTCAGTGTGATTCCATTTCAGGCACACAGTTTGAATCGATTGATCGGATCAAAGCTTCGCGTACTCAGACGATACTCTCGTGCATTTAAGTAGGTCATCACACACCATTCTGCTAGGTCTTCACGATCACCGACGTCCAGGTGAAACTAATCAGCACCCATCTTCTTCAGCGTTTCCACCATCTAGTACGACTCAGATAGCGTGATCTGGCCGACCAAATGATAAACATAACTGCAGTCGGGAGTGTGGCTGATAGGATTTCAGTCACGTGCATCAAAATTGAAAGAAATAAAAATCGATATCTTTCATAATCTGAAAATTTCTGAGTGTTTTTAACCATTTTACCTCCCTGTCTATCTTTTCAGGTACCACGTAGCCAACGCTGGTCTGTCAGTATTCTGTGAAACTGGTAGATTGAAAACGGATAAGTCGAAGATAGCTCTCGCCGAGTTCGATCACATTCTTGAGCCGGACGTTGGCTGCAAGTTAAGAAGCGTGTGGACCTCTATGTGGTGACTAAAAATGGGTAGACTGGCGTCCATGTGTAAACCATCGCTCACTTGATAACACTGCAGCATCCGACACGCGCTCGATTCCGCACGCACAAGAGATCACGACTTATCTTTATGGTACCCGTGTGTTATAAGAGGTCGATTCAGTCTGTTCGAATTTACACTTACGCAGTTTGTTTTACAAAAGGCCGCTCAAGCGTTTCAGCGTTTCACCGACGCTATAACACAGTTTGCATTTCCTTCAACTACACATGGGAGATTCATTAGATCTATGCACCCCTAAATAATATCAGATTAACCAGTGAAAACTCATCAAAAAGCTAGCAACTTCTAACGTAAACGTTAATAAAGAGAAATGTACTTTTGGCGATCGACAAGGTATCCGACTGCTGATCCATGAGATAGGAACAGTTCGCGAATTCTCACATCCTACAATGCCCGCTGCGTTCCAACACTTCAACGGACTGGTCAATTGTACTACGCAATTCATTGTACAAAGCTGTGAGTTTACGTGAACTATAACCGACTTACTTCGCAGCCGTGTCAACGGTGGATTCCACATCTCTGCGACAGTTGTTGAATCGCTCCATCGCATTAAGGATGCATTAGCCACCGCACCCTTACCAATTCAACTGAGCCAACTAGTACGTCTTGCATTAAATGGTGACCATATTTAAGATGGAAGTGACGTATCATCGTGAGCGTGATACGAAACTGAGGGAAACGATGGAGAAGGAATAAATCAGACTGACGAGGGTATACAAAAAGAGCGGACGGGTTAAAAAGGATAGTCAATTCAGCCAGCTACACTAAAAGATGAACGTGAGACTCAAGTTTCAGTCCGGTTGGAGCTCGTCGCAAGCGCATATCCTCTTTGTAGCCGGGACTAGAACTCCAGTCACGCTTTCTTGAGGTAACCCTGGTTATCAGGGTGCCAATAACTTCACAATGGTTTGGACCAATTTATTATAGACACAGGCTCGAGCACGTTTGTTAGCCAGTAATGCTCAGATTATCCAGTAATCTCAAGAACAGGTACAGTAGCTCTCCTGCTGACCTCACTCAATGACTCCTGCCATCATCATCATCAAATCATCAAAACAGCCATGAGCCTGACCAAAAGGTACTGTGGCTCGGGCCGCCGCTCACCTCAACAGTGACGTGGAATATCCTAGAAGGAAAGAGTACTACGAAGGACAACAAAGATTAAAGAAGACTACATGGAAGAACTAGAAATGGTATGGATACAGGTACGCCATTGACTGCGACACACCGCCATCTCGGATAGCGTCTCTAACCAACGGTTTGAGTGATCACGAGGACCCCATCCAGGCAGGCGATGCCTGCCCACTTTGCTCAATGGAGCAGTCAAAGTCTTCATATTTCCTGACCACGTTGTTGCTTGACCA
>QNGE01001103.1:136540-151814 GCA_008508345.1 Paragonimus westermani | reverse complement strand
GTTTTTCGACCGTATTGGATAATACGCCGGCGGTCACGGTCAACCGTTGGGCGATCGGAGTGCTCTTTGTTTAAGGGTACCTTTTCTAACCCCCTTCTTCCTGATACGGAAGACAGCAGTGCCACAGCTATAAAAATAGTTCTGCTGTATGTCCATAGGATCGTGCCTCACTGCCTAAGCACTTCTACGCGGTCAGTAGTGCGACATACAATCCCACTGTTTCAAATTGTAGAGATGTCCTCGACTTGAAGTCATTGATCGGATAATTTGAACATTACTTACATGCAAATGTGGCCTATGGTTTAGTCGGCTATGTTTCATGAGAGGTCAATGGTTACTGTTAAACAAAGTTACCTCATGAAAGCGTGATGGAGTCATAATCCCGGCCGTGGTAAGGATATGTAGTGCTGTCTAACTATAACAAAAGCAAGACTCCAGTCCAGTGTTTCTTTGCGAAAACGTATGAGTAGAGCACCTATCGCAGTGCGACAATTGCGATTGATCGTAAATGATGCTCACATAGTCCAAACCGTTTCAGTCTACCACTCACCCGTAAGGGTATTCAGCCACCAATGAATCACCTCAGTGAACAGTGAAAAATTGGAAGTTAAAGAAAGAAGGGTTCAGAAAATTAGGAAGCTGTAGACGATCTGTGAAGCAGAGAATGGAAGAACAGAGTAACGTACGAAAGTAAGACGTGGAGTATGTGAACGCAGATCCGTCGTTAACACAGCAGCCGGCGTGTCACGCGTGCAAACCGCAACCACATGCATTCAAACATTTGATAGACTACTTATTAGTAGCATAAAATGTTAACAATAATTTGTAGTTGATAGGAAAAGCAATGTACACGCATGCCCATTCGGTCCAACGTCAATAGTTCCATACTTAAAATGACCATTCGAAAAAGCTTGTTTAGCCAGCAATTCTTGAAACGAACTCGCTGATTCTGTTAATTCTATTGAGAACACAAGAACAAATGTCCAAATGTGGGACTCCAAGCTTGTCTGTCTCCAATGAAATTCCAGTGCGTGAAGTCTTATCGCCATTTCCAATATTGCAAGTTTCCTCAGCACTATCACATCGCCCGTAAATAAAAAGACTGAACATAAGTTCAGTACTGATTACAGTATTCTACGCATCATTCTGGAGTGAGAAATGATGTGCATTAGACTGGTTAGAAAGTTGCAAGCAACATACAAGTAGCCTAGATGTTAATCCACCCAGTTCATTGTTTGCTTGTTGTTCAGCCAAAATGGGCAAGATAGTAAATGTAACCGACCTCACTACCATGCGGATAACAGTCTTCTCGTGACTTGTACACTCATACAAATGAAAGACTAATTTTTTGGACGTACATGTGGTTACAGATGAAACGCAGACTGAATCACGTTGTTTATAAGCATTTGAACAGTCATGTCTATTTAATAAATCACAATTCCCATGCCCACACATCATGCTGCAACAAAGATAATAGCAACCTAAGATGGAGTGCATTCAGATGGATCACATGCCAAACGGTGAAACATCTTGGATTCAGTTGAATGCAAACCACTGACCAAATGCCAAAATCGTCATACCAGTAGCTCGGACATTTCACATTTGGACTTAGTGATTCAACCGCACCACTATCCGATATGGAATCGGTCAAATTATCAAGAAGATCAGCCATCTCGGCCCAACAGTGGCATTGATCTAGTCTCATTTAAGCTGCCGGGGAAACCAATCTTCTGGATCATATGACCGAGTCCGTGTGAGACAGTGGGAAGGGAGAGTGACTGGGTCCAAAATTAACAGTTCGGAGGTCCCAGCTTGGTTTCGAGTTTGCACAGGCTAATTTTGACGTGGGGTTGAAATTAGTTGATATCCCGGATTCTCACAACTGAATCTTTTCCAGAATATAGTTTGAGTTAGCATCACCGCGTTGTTCGTACTTAGTTAAAGTGGCTACAGAGTTTGATCTGCATGTGCCAGTTCAGCCACATCATACTCCGGATGGGACTGCACTTTCGGAGAAACAGTAGGTAAAATATTGCTTATGTGTGACAGACTCGAACGGTTTGATAGAAAACAACGATGTAATTAAAGTAAGGTAATATATAACCGTTTTTCCAACAGCATATCCCTAAAACCAACTAACAAGCTTGGTAACTTACAAACGGAGCAACTGTAGGTCATACTTAGGCCAAATACGAGACTAATGTGACGGTACGGCTGCGAACATTGAAGTACGAGTTGATCTACTCAATGTAACACAATGCGGATAAATCACGCTGATTGTGTCACAAAACAGTTCAACTTCATACAGGGTTACAGAAGTTAGGATACCAGTTCAGAATGTAAACAATACTTCCGGATGGAACAAGTGGTCACTAAACGAGGTCTGACTTGGTATGAGTTGTCAGAACACTGTAGTGATAAAATTGAAGAAGCATGCTTGACCCAAGCACTAAAATCAAATCCAAGCTGAAATAGACACAACGGAGGTCCGATGTCTGATCTCTTCAGTGAATCAACTGATGTTTATCTTAGTACAATAGAATACTTTCAAAATCATATCGATGCAGTACTCCTCATTGAATCTTTACCACTAATTTCACCAAGTTGTGACGCGACTAACCCTACCAAACATCCCTCATAACGACCATTACTCTACGCCACCAGCTTCTGTGAAGAAACTATGGGAACTCAGTTGAACATATAAGATTTTCAGCGGCCGTTATTCTAACCTCTGCAGCGACAGATATGGACCATGTTGCATTTCTTCTCGTGCCACACCCTGTTTATAGCGAATGGATTTTATGTTTCCCGAGGATGGACATCGTGGTCAATGTAAAGAGATTGTATTGGACGAAAGCATCGATACGAAGTCAACCATTGATTGGTGTCGAAAACACGAACAAACTTGTGTGTCAGTGCGGGGACCAATCAGCACGACACGCTGCTCCAGCATCGGATTTTGTTATAATGAGCACCAAACAAGTTGGTTAAGTGCGTCACGCGTTGAAACAAACGAGCTACAAGCGGAGTCGAGCCGACCAATGAGAAAGCGAAGGCGTCAACGCCAATTGTAATTCTTTATTTTACCGATGCGTCTAGTCTATAAAATAACCAATGAAAACTCAATAAACCGAGATTTGCCATGTGCCACGAAGAATGACTTTTGCTTTCGTTCCGGAGGTAGCGATTTTCAACATGGTGTCAGATGAGAAGAAAACTGCAGTTGACAGAAGGAACACCATGACGAACCCATTGACGATTGTTTCGCCCGAACCGCTGGATGTGAACAGAACGAACAGACTTGCGAACGACTGGTGTTTATGGAAAGAGAAGTACGAAGACTTTTGCTTGTTGGCCAATCTTAAGGAGCAAAGTAAAGTTGGCTATGCTTCGACATGCAATCGGAGATGGAGGAAGACAAATTCTGGAAAATCTAACCTTCGAGGACAGAGAGGACAACAAGGAACCGAACGTGATCATTCGGAAAATGGATGAATATTGTTTGGGACAAAAAACGAAACGTTTGAACGCTTTTAGTTTTTTGAGGTAAATCGACAGGCGGAAGAAACGATAAATCAATACGTTGCCGTTTTGAAGAAAATGGCAAAATCGTGTAATTTCTGCAAATGCATAGGAGAGACTCTCATCCGGGACAGAATGGTCATCGGTATTCAGAATTCCGTTATGACGAGGAGACTGTTGAACATCCCAAAGTTGACGCTAGCTCAGTGCATCGACATCTGCAATAGTGAAGAGGAAACGGGACAAAGAATGAAATCTTTGAACGCAGACCACGACCTGGTATTAAACGCTATGGACAAGGACAAAGAACGATTCTTGATGATTTCGTGCCGGTTCTGCGGTGGAAGACATCTTCGTCAGAAAGAAAAGTGTTCAGCTTTTGGAAAGACGTGCATGAAGTGCCGGAATAGGAACCAGTTCGCTAGACAGTTTAGATCGCCTACGGTCAGTCGGATCGACGAAAATGATAGCGAAGTGATAAACCAGGTCAACGGATCAAGAGGACCGAAAGGAATCTACGCAGAATTGCTCATAGAAGATACAAGAAGGAAATGCCAGCTGGACTCCGGTGCATCAGTCAATGTCATATCATCAGACTGCATCAAGGACTCCAACATTCGCGAATCAAATGCACAGCTGAAAATGTGGAATTGTGCAGCGACAAAGGTTAACGGAGTTGCGACACTGACGGTCACGAATCCGAAGAATGAGAAGATTTATATGCTTGATTTTTTTGTGGTCGATCGGGAGTTAACGCCCATTTTAGGTGTTGATATCATTCAGTTGATGGATTTCACAACCGTTAATCACGATGAATTTCTGCACAAATTAGCCGATTAAGATGTTCTTGACCAGTATTCGTGTGTTTTTGATTCGACTCTCGGTCACATGCCAGGCGCTGTTAGTTTATCGGTGATTAGCGATGCCGTCCCTGTTGCGTTACCGGTTCGAGGGATTCCGTTGGCCATACGAGATAAGTGCAGAGCGGAATTAGACCGACTGGTTCGACTCAACATGATTGCTCCGGTAGAGGATCCGACTGACTGGGTCAGTCATATTGCTGTAACGTTAAAAATAGTCAGGTGACATCCGGTTGTGTAACAATCCCAAGCAACTGAATAAGGTACTTCGAAGAGAATATTACAGTCTACAGAGAATGTTAATCAGAATGCGAAAATATGACATCAAATTTATCTATTAGCCGGGGAACTCAGATGCAGATAGTCGACACCTTGTCCAGAGTTTGCGAAAAGGTTCTTCCTGCGAAGAGATTCATTTTGACACTATTGCGGCTATGGATTACACTATGACGAAAACCGCACTAATCACCGACCGAAAGGAAGCAACGGCACAGGACGCCACGTTACATCTGACTGAAACAGTTAGAAACGGGTGGTCACACGACAAGAGAAAGTTGCCCGAGGAATTAGCAGTCTTCTTCAGTGACCGCGATCAATTTATCCAGAAAGACGGCTTAATATTCAAGGGAGAAAGAATCGCACTTCCAGAGATATTTCAACGGCAGATGTTGGAGCACGTTCACTTGGCACATACGGGAATGAAAAGTTGTATCCGGAGGGCAAAAGAGCTTTACTGTTGGCCTCAGATGTCGAGTTCCATAATGGACTACATACAGAGCTGTAACGCATGTGGAGGTATTGACTTAAAGCAAACCAAGGAAACGATGTTGATGCGTCAAATCCCTCAAAGACCCTGGCAAATATTATCGGCGGACATCTTTGCATTCAACAATAATAATAGACCATTTCAGCGATTTCTACGAGTTAGAATGGCTGAGTTCCACTACTTCCAGCGCGGTCGTTATTAGACTTCGAGCCCAATTTGCGCGCCACGGTATACCTGAGATCTTTTCCGACAACGGACCACAGTTCCTTGGCGCGGATTTTAGAACGTTTGCTGGAAAGTGGGGATTCCAGCACCGTACAAGCAGTCCGTACTACAGTCAGTCAAATGGTAAAGCCGAAGAGGCGGTCAAAATGGCAAAGCGACTGCTGCAAATTAATGCTACTGGAGAAACGGAATACTCCTAACGAAACTATGTCCCACAACTCGGCTCAAAGAATTTTGCCGATAATAGGAGAACTACTAACCCCCCAATCTCCGAGCATAACTGATGTGCATCATGATTTGAGGATACGAATGCTAACCCAAGAGCGATACCACGACAAAGGAGCTCGCGACCTACCGGTTCTGCAGATAGGCGACAAGGTATGGGTACAGTGCGTTCCAGAAAACCCACGAAGATGGAGAGAAGGAGTGGTGGTGAGGTAGTGCGGTTCTCGGAGGGGTACTGAAAAGGAGGAATCGAGTGCATCTGAGAAAACGAGTAACACCGTATGAAGAGCTCCTCCTCAAAGAGAAGAAAGTATTATCACGGACCAGGAGTGAAGTATGCTACGGGAAAAGGAAGGATGTGAAGGTGTGGTGAGGATAGACGGTCGCACCATACTACTCGCACCATAATTCAGTAGCAGCTCTGATCGAAATGATCGCGGGATAAATACGGAAGAGATATGGGAAGGATCATTGGAAGGCAGAATGACGTAGAATGGCTTTCACCACATGACGGAACTGAGACATGGTGTGTAGAGCGACTGGAGCATCCTCAGAAGAGTGTGGCGTGCAAATGAGTGTTTCTGTTCGTAGTCCCGTTGAAACGCTTAAGTCGTGTATTGGTTTTCCAAATATGTGTCATCCGCCTTCTCGGTTCATAATAAAGGGATTGGATTGGACAAATGCATTGATACGAAGTCAACCATTGATTCGTAGAAGTCTACGGCCAATCAGTGTCGAAAACACGAATAGACTTGTATGTCAGCGCGGGGACTAATCAGAACGCACGGTGCTCCGGCATCGGATTTTGTTATAACGAGCACCAAAGTAAAACAAGTTGTTTAAGTGCGTCACGCGTTGAAACAAACGAGCTACAAGCGGAGTCGAGCCGACCAATGAGAAAGCGAAAGCGTCAACACCAATTGTAATTCTTCATTTTACCGATGCGTCTGGTCCATAAAATAACCAATAGAAACTCAATAAACTGAGATTTGCTTTGTGCCACGAAGAATGACTTTTGCTCTCGTTCCGGAAGGTACAGATTTTCAACAGTATTCATCAAGCATTTGCCTACTGCCGATGATAATATCACTGATTCGGTCAGGATAATCCAGATGGGATGCACTACTACCGTGAGAGAATGCTGTTTGCGTCTCATACGTGTAGTAACCTTCCCGAGTGACCTCGGTGAAACTTCTTGGTCTGCCAACGGGTGTGGATTTCCTGGTTTAACAGGCTACAGTATATACATATCTCTCTCCCCCCAAAAGCATGGGATGCAGTGTAGTAAGCCAAATATAAGCTGGAACAATCGAAATAAATGCGGTTCATGTGATTAGGTATGCACATTGACCGGGACAAACCATCATAGTTATGCAACATTTGGCGAGTTTACATGTGTGTCTAGTCACTCCTTGTCCTTAATTGTATGATGTGTAGATTTTGTATGGTTTACGTTTGTGACTGAGGAGAGTAAACGAAATGTTAACATATCACAACGAGTTGCCTTCCTGCTAAAATGAACCTGCGCAGTTGCCAGTCAACGATTTTATCATAAGGGGGATATTTCATTCCGCTTCTAGAAGAGTTTCCTATCGGACGAACAAAGAGAATACTTCAAATCCGGAGCGGATTGCTGACGGCCGTAGAATTCTACCAAATCAGTCGATTCGCGCATGACAATCAACTTTGTATAGATTCGAACTAGGAAAGGAGGGCGTGGTATCCCCGCTTTTGCAACACCGAGGGTCCCAGAACTCTGATCAGAAACCGAGCCAATTTGGTCCTTTAGCCTCCATGCCCTGCAACCCTTAACTGAAATAAACCGAATTAAACTGCTTACCACCAATGTGCCCACTTGGAATAGCTGTGGTTCGGAACCACCCAAAGGAACACTCTGCACTAGTTATGATCTGGACGCTCGAGATTTGGAATGAGGTCATTGTCCTCTAAGGAGGAGTGCCCAAAAACATTAGCACGTGACTTACCTTCAGTTAAGCAATCAGCACAGGGTCGAGCCCTAAACATGGCACTTTCTCCTAAAAGTAGCTTATTTTTTTCGCATTGCATTATCACAAAACGCTCAGCTACGTATCTCAGTGCCCCAACACAGAATAAACTCTGTAATTAAAAGATGGTTCTGAGGTTGGGCGATTAAACGTAGGGAACGTAAGACGTCAGTGATTGACGGTCTACCTGCCGTGCCATCAAGCTGATCTTAAGCGTCTCATCACACCGTTGAAGCAAAATCAGACACTTCAACACTAACAGGAAGACCCATCTTTAGCTTATTGATAACGCTTGACAGAAGAGCTAAAATTGACTCCGTGCACGTCAATCGATCAGTTGGATTGTTACGAGCTAGTTTAAGAAAGCTTTAGAAATCTTTTCGGTTCCACAGCTAAGTTTAAACTCCGTACCGCCTGTAATCTCTTGTCCGTTAACCTCTGTTCAGTTTGTCTATCTTATTCCATAAGCCCTAACTATCAACTTTTGACTGAATTTGAAAGTTAGAAAAGAAAAATGTGTAAAAGAAAAAGACAGATCCAAATGAATTGGGTCAATATCGAGTGTATTTTGGAGTTGTAAAGATATGGCGTAACCGAATTTGCCCAAAACACCTCGTGTGTAGTTAGCATGATAAACCTAGCAGTTGTTGATTGCAGCACAACTGGTGGCCCGAACCTGAGCATCGATAGATCGCAGCAAACTGAGAGAAGGTTTAGGTGCATAAGATACCTTCAGCACATAATCCGGCGAGTAACACCTGACTGCATAACCGGTCACCGTAAAGTTGACAAACGGACAAGACTTACTCAACAGTCCACATTCTAGGATACACATAGGTGGGGGCATAAAACACGGTTAGCGATGGATCAGGCAAAAGCAACTGTCATTTGACTTAGACTGCCGTCCAAAAACAGGTGTGCACTGGAGCAAATTTTGCCAAATCCAAAAGTAAGTGCTGTTAAACCCGCACCCCAGTAAAATCGTTTCACTTTATTCGGAGATAACTGGCGATATGTCGAAGTGAACATACAGTAACCAAAAGAAATGCGAAGCAATGATTGTCACTGAACAAATAATCAAATCAGAGACAAGCGTGATTAGCAGTTATACATTTTTAAACATGAACAATAGTTAATAACAGCATATTCTTGCTACTCCAGTATACTGAAACAAACTGTTTCATCTATGCAGTAAAAATGCTTTACTTGAGAACAGTGGATCTCAACGGTCACCAGCAAAGCAGTGGAAATCGGTTTCGTCCGTGTTGAGTTTCATCAGCACCAACCGTTTGCAAAAACTCCTCCCAACCTCCACAGAGCTCTGTCGCTATCGTTTGTAGGTCAGCCACACGTGGTTGGTCGATTTCAGCCAATAAGAAAAGGAAGTGCTACAGTTAAACAAGATATGGCTTCGGTACAATGCAGGTAGGTGTGCCCAAAGAACTATACCTCAGATGGTGTTAGATATGGATTTATTCTCATCGTTCGTCACATCTGCGATACAACATTATATTCTTAACCCAAAATATAGAGCTGCCTCTGTCGTGAACTACTCGCTTGTCAACTTCTTAACAACGGTTCTTCAACACCATGTGGATATGAAAAAATATTAGCTCATATATTCAAGAAAAAATAAGCGGCCCTCTGTGTACTATTCAAAACTCCATGATGTAACCTTCCAGTACCATCAGCAAATCAACGATTGTAACCTGAACTTTATGATGCCAGCCCCAACAGACATTGCTCCCCAAAATCAGGACAGCCGGGATTGTTTGACTTAACGCGCAACACACCGAAGAAACCGACCAACTGAATAAATATTATTCGTCCTTCTAAGTTTGCATCTAACAGTAAACCAAACCGGAAGAAGCCAAATTGTGATTAGGCCACTCTCTTAGAAAGAAAACCGGTGTCATATGGGAACTAGACATCAGTTCTCGTCAGTATCTACAGAGAGCGGTGGCCTACGAATGCCTCACGTAAATGTACCGTAACGGGCGGCAGTATGAAACTCTTACCTTCCATTTAATTGTATCAGAGTAGAAGAAATTTTTCCAACAGTCCTGAAGACAGCTGATGTCTCCTCGAGCACGTTTAGCACTCATTAACACAGAAAGCTCCCAAACGAACATGGAATCACGAATTGGTAAAGCACTGTACACAGAGAATACATTCATTTCCAAAGACAGTGACCTGACCTTACTTCACAACAGATGTTTCTGATTTCAACGACCCCTTGCGTGAAACGGTGACGCTCCATTCTGGTGACAACATTCGGTTATGAAAGCCAACAAATGTGAATGACGCTCAACTGAAACTCATCCATACCCATGACTACTCATCAGTGAGCCAACAAACTTAATTTGATTCTTTGTTTACCTAGGTAGCCTAGACTCTGTACACTGCGGTTGGCTCCACGTTTAAAATAGTTCAAAGAGGTATACCCGTTTCGGGAACTTGCGTAGTGCCTGGGAATTGTGGTTTTAATGGGTCGAGTACGTCCGAAAGTTGGGGAGTCAATTGTCTCGTGGTTTCATAGGACACAATACTTTCGACAATGCCTTCTCTATTTCGGGGTTTTTGTCCTTCTCATTCCCCATCTTCTCGAATTTGGTTCGATCATCTAGTATGGTCTGCATTTTGTCTAAGTAATCTACCTTACTTAGCAGAACTATCCCAGCACTTTTATCCGGTTTGGTCAGAATACTCTCATTTTCCCTCAGACTTTCAACTGTTAAGATATGTTCTTGCATCAGACGTTTTAAGATTGGATTACTCTGTTGGTATTGATAATATGAGTTAACAAGTGTAGACTTCAATCGTTCAACATCTAGCGGAGATAACGGCTTAAGTTCACACAACTGGTGAATCATGTTCTCGAACTGTACTTCCAAATCCAACTGCCTGGTTTTCCGTTTAAGACAGTAAGACCTAGAACTTAGTGATAATACTTCAAGCAACTTTTCATCCAGATACAATGAAGAAAAATTATGAAAGTACCATTCTGGGTTGGTTGGAA
Organism: Paragonimus westermani; assembly: GCA_008508345.1. NCBI lineage: Eukaryota > Metazoa > Platyhelminthes > Trematoda > Plagiorchiida > Troglotrematidae > Paragonimus > Paragonimus westermani. The sequence goes on along the minus strand of QNGE01001103.1, from coordinate 141,191 downwards.
ATATAGTGACTGGCTTCATTCGACTGAGTTGTTCCTGAAGTACTGTCTGCCTCCTCCGTGATTGCTTTTCCACAATTAGACAGACGTAATTCTCCACTTTTTCTTCGGGTCCAATCCTAACGGAAGAACATATCCTAACAATACAGGTAAGCATATCGATTAAAACATGAACAAGACAAATACACCCACGAACCATCAGCTGACCAGCGACGTGCACATTTCGAACTCAGTGTCACGTGCACAAACGTTCCCCAACAGCTACAATCGCAAATTTCGCACCTGATTATAAGTTCGTGTCGACAGCACACCGAAAAAAAGCGAGCTTTCACAATACATGATGAAACATGGCATGCAGTACCGATTTGCGAATTCAGAATGGAATGTGCAACATCTGCTGGAAACTTGTAAAAACAGTTATAAGACAGGAGACACTGAAAAATGGAACAGCCAAATGAAATACCAATGTTATCGTAAGCCCACAGATTATCTCCAGGGCAAAAAGGAACTGGGCTAAGATCGCTGTCAAGAACTCCAAACTTCTAGACAGCCATGTGGCCCGTTTTAATCCCAAGACAGCTAATTCAAGACGAAAGAATAAACAAGCGTAATGTTTACTGTCGTGGAAACATTTTTCGGTGGAACGACAAGAAACAGACCGACCCTTCGGCTGGTGGTGGTGGGATACCCTCTTCGAACAACCCCAATTCAACAAAGATACCATACAGCTTGTCCCCCTTGAAAAAGCGTTCGGATTATCATACACTCCGTACGAATAACCCCGGAACACAGACACCTTTTCCTCGAACCACTAGCAACCGTCATCCACAAATCGAGCGAAACACGGATTTACATGATTAGAGTGCTTTCATCCCAAGACTGTCACCTACCCCACACGTGGGACTGACTTCGAAACGAAATATGCACCGGTCCACTAACATAAATGATGTTTTCATAAATCAACATCTTTTCTGTGTAGTTTGTTCAAGAGCATTTTTCACCTCTCGTTGCCTAATTTACACGATTTACGTTTGCAAACTACCCCATTTGTTACACTCCAATGATCCTTTGCCCGGCAGCAAATATAATCAGTCCCAAAACCACGCCCCTACAGTTCACTGACTGAATATATGACATGAACTGCTGTTTGTATACCATCAAGTTCAGTCTTGGGGTTACATTTTGACTTCAAATATTTGTCGTGTGTTGTTGACGGACATATGGTGTCGATAGTGGACATTTGAGCGCAAAACAAGTGGTTTGGAACGAAAGTCCAACATGGTATACTTTTTTTACTACACACCGTATAAAAACGTAGAGCTTAAGCATAGTCGCGGAAATGAAGTGACCCAACAGTTATGTTTTGGATATTGTAAGTTGAAAAGCGATACTCCGATGTTTTCAATCGACTCAGAAGAGATGTTAGGCAAAACATTGTAAACAGAACTGCAAGAAGTAGAAGTAACAAAAGGGACCACGTTGTTGCAAGACGGATTTTTGAATCAAATGTCTCGTGCAAATCATTTCTACCTCCGGCAAAGTGCAACGGTGGGTGAATGTGAAAAATGCTGGATTTCGGTCTTTAAACAAAACGTTCTGAGTTCACAAGAGATTGTTTCACCAGTTCCACTGTTAAAATACGCTGTTCGCAGTTTCCTGAGAGACTCACTGTAAAAGAACGGCTACTAAAATTTTCCAAACGAAATAAACCAACTGACGTCTGATAGCTTGGCAATAGAGAACGAGTTTGCCTTTAGCGTTCCAACAAGAGCCATTCAAACTACGCCGCAACACTCCCGATCAGATTACTAGAGGATGAGGAAATCAACTTTCCTCACTGATAAACACGTCAAACGTTTAAAGTGGGCACAGCCTCGCGGACACCCTTTTTAAAACTTACGATTTGATGGCAAGAACCTAGTTAACCTGGACAACTATGGTGTATATACGCAAACTTCAGAATAGGTGGTGTTTGGGCAAAAAAACACGATAGAACAATGATGGTACGTGGTCTAATCACAGTTACAGAATAAGTTGGTTATGTGCTGGATGACGAACGACCTCTCAAGTCTCATATCAGCATGCTGAAGTGTCGTTTTATCATTTATCGAGCCAAGTAACAACGGCAGGCACATTTTAGCTACATACATATTGAATCCACAGAAGTATCCCAAGAATATGGGAACATCGTTTCGAGAACGTGCTGGACTGGCAAGCGTACGATTTCGGCCAAAACTCGTGAACAGCTCTGCGGCACACTTGTTTAGCTGGTACATACATATGTCACGGTATGCAGTCCTACGATTGAGACGAAGTTTTCCTAGAGGATAACGGCTTAATCCGAGACTAATTATGCCCGATTAACTTTCCGAGAATGTGCCAAAACTTTAGAGATGGAAAAAAACATTTGCATTCGGAGGAGTTTTCTAACATGTAACGGCTGTACCTCCATCCATAGTTTAGAAAGTGTGAACACGTTGTTTGTAAAACTGTAGTACACAATACGTTCCAGCATTTTGGTTCCAGAAATGATAGCGCCTAGTTCAAAGGGAGAAAAAGCCGTGATGCGTAAGTGGCGGTGTCGAGAACCAAGGTTTGACAGAGCATGTTGTACACCACTGAAGTCAGTCAATCGGCACACCCATAGACGCGCACACTGGTCAAACATCAAAAAGGTGCACGATCCAATGAATGCGAGCGTGTAACTGTTCACCGACCAGATTTGGAGGAACAGAAGGCCATCATCAGCTAACAGTCAAACGGAAATCCTCTCATCAACAGTGGTGAACATTAGCGCACCTTGTTTGACACCTGCTGTGTTGAAATGGGCATGAAAGACGTCTTGAACGACCACTTCAATTATACGCAGTAGGTCCGTTGTTACATCAGCAACCTACCGATAGTAGCGTGGAGTGTCGTGTCGATGAGCAGTTACACCGTAACAGTAACCGGTTCTACTAACACTATCAACCTGCGCACGCATTTTAGCGGAACATTCGAACACACCAACTCGAATGCGACGTTTGTTACACAGTGGATATGCTCTTGCACGTACGTTACTCCAAAGAACACCAGAGACAATGAAAGCAAAATCAGCTTTCTAGCTAGAAACAGAAGTCAAAGGCATCAATGTACAAAAGTTTGCGTGTGAAAAATTGGTCTGTAAATGAGTCGGGTGGGTGGTCACTTTCCCCGCATTTACCTCTCAGCATACCAAAAATGCCACGCTACGAGACCTGCGACGTGTAGGCAACGGAACTCTCCTGAGACTGTCAAGCACATTTTCTGAGGACGATAGCCACTGCTGACCAACAGTACTCAAGACACACCTTCTCATCTTCCTATGCAAAAAAAAAATAAAGGAATAAGACCAGATCAAAAGGTAGTCTACATTTTTCGAAAAAGATGAAATAAAGATCCCGACCCGGGGCTAAAACATTTCTCAGCAATTCGAACTTCAAGGCCACTTCGGTTTCTAATGCCAAGCTGTCCAGAATGACAACCGTACATTTTAACTTAGCCATTAATAGCTGGTTGGAACGGTTCAGACTGGCGAATTCGCTTCAGAAAGTGTTAAACATACTCACGAACCCCGGTGGTTTCACACAGACCTGCTGGTTTTCCGTCAACTGCCCGTAAGACCACAAATTAGGAAAAACGGTGCTCCGCTATTGCTTGACAAGTTTCCCATTTATTCAGATAATTTAGAACACGAACTTATAGGGTCTAGTTGTAGTCTCCGCTAGGATATTCAAACAACGCGTCTCCACAAGGTTCCTCTACGCGACAGAATTTCACTTCCTACGTATCCACAGAGGTCTCTCAGAGTACACCTTTCGCAAAAGACCACCATAGTTAAATTTTCTATCCAGTAATCTTTTGAGAAACGTCACTGCCGTAACCACAGCAGCAGAGTTTTCAGTGCTGTTTAATAAATACTCACTACAACCCATTCGACAATCTATAAGGGATTGGATTATGTTTACGAGCGAACGATTTTTGAACAAACAACAAACTGAAGTGGACACGAAAAACAATGTTTCGAGTGTGGGTAAGGAAAACAAAACGAATACTTTCGCAGAGCGATACCATCGGTAGCGGACAATAATACAGTCAGTTCGCCCATAGGTAAGTTGCACCAGGTGGTCTCCACTTAAAACAGTGCCATAACTTGGGCCTCATTACAAACCACGGTGTAGAGAGAACCCGAGTCTGTTCGCTTACTGAGTTAAACGATTAAATTTTGCTTAGCTCAATAGCATGCACAATGAGGTATAAGTCTAAGAGGGTACCATGAAAAATGCTGTGAAACACGACCAAACTAGGGGAAGCGAAAGTATTATCTAACAAAAATGGTGCTCCACAGAGTCGAGGAAACCAGAATGGCTTATAGCTAACACGGTCCAGGTAGATCACTTGCTTCATCATCCTCATAGACAGCAATACATCAGTGGTTCACACCAATGCTTAACTGCCACACAACCATGAAGAAAAAGCAAACCCTATATAGAAAGAGAGAAGGAAAAAAAGAAGGGGACGGGAAGGGACCTAACTACTGAAAATGACTACGTCCCTATTCAAACATTCAATCAAGGTGCCTACACCTTGCAAACAACACAACCGAGCTGCAAGTGAGAGTAAGGCGTCATCAGCG